>BQNB010037504.1:27258-49395 GCA_026074375.1 Tanacetum coccineum
CTAAGATATAATAATTGTCGGGAGTGAAAAGTTCACAAGTTGCAAATATGAGTAGTGTTAGCATCTTAATTGATATTTAATTATGATTTCATTTTAAGCTTGGTTTGGATAAGTGAAAAGCCGGGGACGATGAATTTATCATTTTTGGGGCATTCTCGGATCAAAATGCATCTTATTTTATGATCCCTAACGGTTATGGAAATAACGAAAGTCGGAATATTCTAAGTTTAACTTAAAAAATGGAAAAAGTTTTGAAAAATTGAAAAATGAGGTGTTTTAAAGCTTATGATTTCTTAACTCTCTCCACAAAAGTCTTTGCTACTTTTTAAAGATTTAGTTTGGGAAAGTTTTGAGCTATTTGGTTTTAAAGCATATAATATTGCGTGAGGACACGCAATCGCTTAGTTTGGGGAATTTTGATATGTGAGAAATCACATATCCTTATTATATCCAAAATGGCCCTTAAATGATTAAAATGAGCAAAAATATACTTGTATTTGTGTATTTTGTTGTTTGTAAATGTGTAGGTACGGATAATGCAAAAATCACAAGAAAATGGTCAAAGCCAGACAAACACGGACACAGGAACGAAAAGAGCCGGAAGATTGCTATCAATGGTCAACAAAGTCAACTCTTGGTCAACATTGGTCAACCACAAAAAGACAAAATCCCCAAAATGCCCTAAATGTTAAACCTAATTTCACCAAAAGTCCCTAAGCCCTAACACCGTTATCTCTTTATATTATAAGAGATAACGGTCGTTATCTCCTATAAATCCTTAAAACCTTATAACCAAGCCCAAACCATAAACTCAGGCCCATTTCTTTTTACCAGGGCCCAAAGTCAAACCCCCAAACTTTTAAGTCAAACACCCCTAACTAACAGTTAAAAAAGGGCGCGTAATCCCTTTTACTGTTCATCGTCGTTCTCGACGAGTTACCCATTAAAAACAAAGGGGTAATTGAAATTGACAGCAGGGATAGAAGATTCAAGTACTATGTGCCATCTCAGTTAAGGAAACGTCATTCAAAGCCTCCCATTGGTTGAATCCCTCAAGGAATGCCATGCATGTATCCAAAGAAACACACCAATGACAAGATTTTGCACTAAATTTAGTGCAAAAGAAGTACAAGTACTCTGGCACACAGAATGACATGTTGGCAATCCGTGTGCTCACTTATCAATCCAATGAATGAGAATTGGGATCCAATGATTACATAGATTCAAGGGTCAAGATCAAAGTTTAGAGGAGCCGACTAAGAAGACCTAGAAGCTTCATTTCAAGGCTATAAAAAGATACCTCACTCACACACAAATCATCTTATTTTTCTGCATTTTTTTAAAGTTTTTAATTAGCTTATGTAACTTTTCATTTAAATGTAATTTCTTATTAAGCTCTTGTATTTTCAATTTCAAGTTTTGTAATCTGTTTTAAATCAATGAAATAGTAGTTTACCTTATTAAATCTGTTTTTGCTTGTTTTACTCTTAAATGTCTAAAAGTTCTAATCCACTTTTCTATAAGCTCTCATACTATTACATAAGCTCTAATAAGCTCATCTCAGCTCTCTAAGTCTCTAAGCTTAGATTGAGCTCAACAGGATGTGAAGTCGGAGCATAAGTGTCGTGCTGCTTCTCAAACAATTAAAATCAGCTGTATACCTATGCTGAATGGTGGGTAAGTTTATTGAATGCTTGGATGATAAGACTTACTGCCCTAGAGAGAGGCTTATAGAGACTTTACTAGCTTTATCCTTGGATAAGGCTAGAGCTTGTTGACGAGGCTCCTTTGAAGCAAAGTTTAAGCCTTTGTTTAGCTAAGGCATTTGAAAGTTTCATTTTCCTTTAATGTATCCATGATTCCTTGATTTAAAACTGGGTGCAGGATTCTGCTTAATGTTCACAGCTTATTTCATTGCTTAATTTGTGCCTTATTATTGTGTTATTGTGCTTGAATAGGTTTTATGTCTTGATTATCGGTTTCTTAAGTCTTATAGTCTAGATTTTTTAGTTTTCTTTAATTTAGTCCCTCAAATCAATAAAAGAATCAAAAATATTATGGATTAGTATAGTAGATTAGTTTAATTGATTCCTGGGCTTATTTGATTATTATTGAGCACATAGAATTTCATATAGGTGCGTTAAAAATTAATGATACATCTGGTAATTGGGCAATTTCATCTTAAATCTCATTATCAAAAGCTTAAAATGAAGCTGGTTGATTTTAAAAGGGTGTTTGGGTTAGCAGTACTAACTACAAGTAGTACATTTAAGACTTTGGTCCTTGGTTTGATGGTTTTGAATCTCTCAATTCTAAAGTTTGTTTGAACTGGATTTATGAGCTAGTTTAGAATTATTTAATTTTTCATAAGTTAGTTTAATATAAGCTCACATCTGTTTAGTCTAAGTTGCATAATAAACTTCAATCATTTCTAGTGTTAGACTTGCCTTATTTGCCTACTAAGATTATGTTTGAATACAATGTTAAAGCAAGTTTCATCAAGCCTGCACTAGTTAGAGTAAAGGTTTGGTTCATTTAGATGCAAACTGCACCAGATAGTTTAAAAAGACAAGTAGCTGTTTTAATGATCAAATTCAGAATAGGATGCATTTTGGTTCTTAAGGTATTTAAAAATTTATCCTTACAGTAGATCTAGGGTAGTGGTTAAAACGGTCTATTTCAAATAGTTTTTCAAAAATAAGTTCATTAGGCATATCTGTTTTTAATATAGCCTTAGAAAATAAGCAGATTTTGGTCTTTTCAATTTACAAAACCAAAAGTACTAGTGTATAAGCTGTTTTCAACCACCTTGATTCACTTAAGCACCTGCATTTCAAAGAGTGGTTTAAAGAAAGTTTGTAGGTTTAATTAGTATATTAGGGAACTGGTTTTAGGAAATAGCAAACGTTCCATAAGGATCCTTTAGCTATTTAAAAATAAGCTCAAAGATAGGTGCCCGAGTAAGGGGCTGTGTGGTTAATAGTTTACACCATAAGTGCTTATTTCTTATTTTTAGCTTATCTGCTTATTGTAATTGCTTATTCAGATTTAGTTTAGCTACTTAGGTTAGTTTAAGCCTATTTTAACTTTTTCCCTTAAGATTAGAGCTTATTTGAGCATTATCTGCATTTAGCTTAAAATTCCTTAAGTTTTATAGCTTTTTGAGTATTCTGTAATTCTAGCTTAGTATGATTGCTTATTTTTGTTCTTAAGGGCTTATTAGATGTGGTTGAGTATCTGCTTTTGCTTATTTCTTATTTCATTGTGCTTATTTGCCTTTTATTAGCTAAGCAGACTTAAGAGTTTAATTGGCAGTACTAACTTAAAAGTTAGTACTGTTGAGTTCATAAGCTCATTCTAGGCTTATTGGGTTGCTCATTTTTGTTTTTTGTTGCTTGTTTAGAGTAGCTTATTTAACTAATAAGCTTATTTCTCTATTTGGATTTGCTTATTTGAGTTAACAATGCCAACATTTAGCATTTTAAGTGACTTAGAAGTGTTTAAAAGAGCATTTATGCCCTTATTTATCTTATTATGTTGCTTATTTTATGGATTATAAAAATATTGTTTTGGCAAAAGAGCTTATTTTTAAGTGTATTCAAAGTAGTAAAACAATTGTGCAGAAAATGTAAAACACCTTGGGAAAAGATTGGTGAAGCCCCGGGTGAGCAAGACTGCGAACCCCGGGACCTCTACCACCTTCACTCAAGGCGAATTATATAGACCCCCCCACGAACACAACCATCAAACCTTGCGCCCCCCCTATAGACAAGCTCATTCCGTTTTAGACTTTCCCTTTTCATTTATATTTTACAGAGATACATTTGATAGCCGCTTTTTTTAGTGTACAATAAGCGTCATTTAGCTTATGCACAGCTTATTCGATAAGCAGGTGTTCCCGAACTTATATTTCGCTAATTCCTCTGTAGTGCTATAATGATGTTTTGTAGAATTTTGTTAGAATTAGTTTAGTATTTATATTTAAACAATTATAATTTTATTAAACACTTTAAAAATTCAGGTAAAAAAATAAGAATAAATAGAAGCAAAAAAATATAATCGCTTTTAGAAAATTTTCTATTTATCATATAAGTGTTTTCCTAGGAAAATTAGATTTTAGTTGCTTCCCTAATGGTTTAATTTGCAAAAATTAATTTTTTCAAAGAACGGGATTCGTTCCGTTCACATTTTTACGTGTTTTGATGCTAACTGCTCAATTCGACGTTGCCCGGGTTTTGTCTAGTGTTTTTCTTATAAAACACTATACTTTTTAGTCCAATTAAGTGGAATTCAAAATTGAAAAATTCCATATTTAGATTTATTTTTGGAAATGATTAGGGGTTAGTTAGAGATGATAAAGTTTAAATTTCCGTTATTAAAGTTAGGTTTAATTGTCCTTTAATTGGCTCACTTTTAGGATTTTAGAAAACAAATCATCTTCGAACCAATTCAAATCATTGTCCAAATAACAAACGTGGTCTCAATTTCATAAATCTTCGAGGAATACGACCCGAGAATCACTTACCGGTAAATATACGTATTATTATATATATTTGTGAGAATTTACCTTACTACTTTTGTCCTCAAGGGTAGTTTGGTAATTTTCTATACTTATATTATTTTACGTGTATAAAACTTTACGCATCAAGCATGTTAATCAAAAGACTATGCATATGCAGAAGTACGTGCACAGAATCAAGATCTTTTGATAACAATATCAGAGTTAAAAACCAAACTGAAAAATGTTGAAAATGGTAAGTCTATGAATACTAAGTTTGACAAAATCAATGTTTCTAATCAACTTCTTTGTGTTAGACCGCTAAATAAATAAGTCTTTCAAAAGAAAATCGTTGCCCTTAAAATAGAAGAGAAACGTGTTTTGTTAAAAACAGTCACTTTACATACTTCACCTAACAAAAAGAAAGATGTTGAAACAAACAAAAATGTCATAGCACCAGGAATGTACAAAGTCAAAATCTTAAAGCAATAGGAAACAAGTACAAACAAAGCTAAGAGTATTTTACGTTCTACAGGACTAAAAGTTGCTTCTAGTGTTAGAAGACCATCGAATAGAGATTCATCATTCAAGAATAGTGTCTTATCCAACACTAAGAATTCATCAGAGAAAGTAGAAGTTTCTGTTAGGACAAATAAAAAGACATATGTTGCATCTAAGAATGTTGTCTCAAACAAACAAGATTGTAACTGATGTTGATGCCAAAAATGCTCTTAAAGCAAAGGATGTATTATGTGTTTTTTGTGCTAAGAATGTGCTTATCCCGTGTCATGATAAATGTCTTGCGAATTATATATTGAATGCGCATTCGTAAGTTAGTAAAGCCTTATGCACTAACCTTAGAACAACTAAATCTACGTGTAAAGATACTACTCCCGTAGTTTCAAAGACTAGGTTTTCTGTTACGACTACACAATCTAAGTCTTTAGATACAACTCTAGTAGTTTCCAAAACTAAGATTGCTGCAGTTACTACCATAAGTGTCAAACATAAGGTCTCTAGTTCTTTTAAGACAATTTCAGTAATTCTGCGAGAAAGTTCACTTAGCAAGTACATGAATAATAAAATAAGAACTAGTCAAATTTGGCAAAAGTGGTACGAGTTACAACCAAATGTTGTTTGGTCACCTATTAAGACGACTCTGACTGTTGTTAATAGTAGGAAAAGTGTTAATACATCGGTTTCCGTTAAAAAATGGGTAGCCAAAATGACCACTTGTTTATATGTGGTTTCTTCATGTGTTGCAGGTAGTTCAAATCAGTATGTGGATTGTTGATAGTGGTTGTTCAAAGCATATGACTGGTGATCATTCACAGATGAAAATTTTCATTGAGAAATTCATAGGCACAGTCCGCTTTGGAAACGACCACTTTGCAGCAATCACAGGTTATGGCGATCAAAACAAACACACCCATAGGGTGGTTCGGTTGGGAAACAAGCCACAAAACCACCAATTTGATCAAGTTAGCCAATGATTTACTTAAATTCTAGTGAACACTAGTTTAGTTATATCATTATCTACATAAACTCTCAAGAAAAATTAACATCTAAACACTTCCAATTTTTATGAACCCTAAATCAAAAATCTTTGATTTTTCAGAATTTGTGAAAAGATGAAACAATTCTTTGTTATAAGAGTGATTAGAAGATGATTTTAAAAGACTTTCGTGTTTTACCTTTGATCAAAAATGGTTTCTTTGGTTTTCTTGGTGTCTAGCCAATCCACAAGCGAGAAAGAAAAAGGGAGGAGAAATTTTTTTGGTAAAAATATGGTGTGTGTGTTTGTATAGGTGGATCGGTTGGAGAGGGATAAAAGGGGAGGGGAATCAACTTTTTGCAATATTAGTCCCTAGAGTTTTTTAAACTCATTTAAACTAAGCCGAATGCTTAAACAAGACCCCTAACACCTTAAATATAAAACTAGTTCACATTTTAGGTCCTAAAGTTATATACCTAATTAAAGTTACACTTATTACCCTTAAGTTTTAAACCTATTTTGCAAACATAGTCTCGGAGTTAATCTCGTTAAGTCCCCCTCAAACGATGACCATTTAATTAATTTAAACACATTTCCAAAATTATTTTCACAATTATTTTTGAAAAAATTAATTTTCTGAAAATAATTTCTCCCCCTCAAACTAATACTCATTTTCTATTTAAAGAGCTGTAGAATTTGTTTGAGGGTTAAAAATCTCTTGATTAAAAATTAATTTCTCCCCCTCAAACAAATACCCGTTTTCTATTTAAAGAGCTGTAGAATTTGTTTGAGCGTTCAAAATTTATGGATTGTTTTTCACAATTTAATTAACACTGATGAATTATTTTTGAACATTTTTTGAAATTTTCATATAAAACTCGTTCTCCCCCTCGAAGAAACACCGTAGTCTATTTAAAGATTTCTTGGATTTGTTCGAGCATTCGAATTTTCTTGAAAATATTTTTCTATTTAAATGACAAAACTGATTCTAATTTTATTTCCAGCATTTTTGAAAAATTTGTTTAACTCGAGCATGCTTGATAAACACATTTTGAGGAAAATTGCTCGAGAAAAAGAAAATTAATCTTTTAAGGACAAAATACTCTTTTTGTCGTATTTTCCTTTTTTAGAAAGCGCGAGTTGTGTTGCAAAGTATATACAAGTCATATTCTTGAGTTACAAAACTTTGAATGTTTTGAATCTTTAAACTCAAGACCGAAAAGACTTCTCTTTTTGTTGTTGAGGATAACTGCACTGAAGCGTACAATTTCCTTTTCTTTAGGGACTGGGTTGTTATCTAATATTTAATAACAAGCCATTAGAAAATTTAGAGATGACATGTTTTAAAATGTTTTAAACTTTTAGTCGAACTTTATCTACAATCTCGTGTCATTATTGAATGACAATTCTAAGATCGTAGATATTATCGATTCTAAAAGACATGTCAAGAATATTTTTTATGGTTTTTGAAATTTTTTCTGATTTTATATTTTGTTTTTCAAATTTTATATTTTTGTATTTTGTTTTTTGAAAAATGAAAAATCTAATCTACTTATCTTACATAGGATACATGAAGTAGTAAACTGAGTTACTCTTCGTCTGACTCTGTAAGATGTTTCAGCTCTTCCGGTGTGATGCTTTTCATACCAAGACATTTGATCAGGAATTCAAAGCGTTCTCTCGCGAGTGCTTTAGTGAAGATATCCGCCAGCTGATAATTGGTCTTTACAAATTAGAGCTCAACAACCTTGTTTTCAACTAGCTCTTTGATAAAGTGGTAGCGAACAGCGATGTGTTTCGTCCTGGAGTATTTCACAGTGTTGCAAGATAAGGTAATGACGCCCTGAGAGTCGGAGTACAAAGGAATCTTGTTAAAATCAAATCTGTAATCAATTAACTAAGACCGCATCCATAGGATCTGTGCACAGCAACCGGACAGGGAGATATATCCGGCTTCAGTTGAAGATATTGTAGTACACTTTTGTTTCTTGGACGACCAACTTACAAGCTTTTCTCTTAGAAATTGTGCACTACCCGATGTACTTTTCCTTGAATCTGGGCAACGTGCATGGTCAACGTTTGCAAAAGCTGTTAGATTAAAACTAGTGTCCTTCGGATACCACAAAACCATATTAATGGTTCCTTTTAGGTACTGAAAGACCTGTTTTACCGCAGTTAAGTGCTTTTCGTTAGGCTTTGCCTGGTATCGGGCACACATGCAGACGACAAACACTAGCTCAAGGCGATTGTGTGTGAGGTACATAATGGATCCGACCATTCCTCTATAACGAGTAGGGTCAACTAGAGTCCCGTTTGGATCCTTATCCAATTTTGACTATCCCACCATGGGGATTTCAACAACATCACATTGGTCCAAACTATACCTTTTGAGCATTTCTATAGCATATTTAGATTGATTAATGAAGATGCCTCTAGGACTTTGTTTCAAACTATAAAGTGCTTTCTTCAACTTGAATACATGATTCGGATGATCGTGATTAAGAAACCCTTCTGGTTGACTCATGTACACCTCTTCCTTTAAAATTGTAACACCCCAAAAAATGGGTCGCATCGGAATATGTTTCCGGGAGCGTTACTTCATAATACCTTTGCTCAAGTCATGAGAGAACGACCTCTAACTGTGTCATTTGAAAATAAATCTTGAATTATTTAGACTCCAATTCGCATCACATAAACCAAGCATCTAATTCACCTGAGAAAAACATGCTTAAAAAGTGTCAACATAAAGTTGGTGAGTTCATAGGTTTTTGTAAGTATAAACGTTGAACCAAAGTTTTATAAGGTATTTATGACCGTTTCAATCCTTAAATGTTCAACAAAATGTGTGTATGAATGTTGGAAATCAAAGATTTATAAAGTATGCATGACCATTTCAATCCCCAAATAGTCACAAAAATATAAGTATAGTTGGACCACCATTGTTCAAAGTATGTGTTGCCACTTTATTCAAGGCAACGTAAATATTCATGTGTGTATAAAACAATGATTATGATTACTCTAAGTTCATGAAACTGCGGCTCAGACTTGGGTGTATGCCACTTTATTCAAGGCACGATAAAAGTTCATGCTCATGTATGTGTAGTTTCGTACTCCGACATGGTATTACGTTCGTTTGTCCAGTCATACCTAATCACCCGAACGGGGATTGTCACACCCCAATAGATCTATTTTATAACATTCGTGCCTACCAACTCATAGTTAACAGTTTAATCCGCTTAAGCTAATCTGTAATCATTTTGGTATAAGTAAAGTAATGTCCTTATTTTCAAAAAATAAAGTGAAACAAGCAATGTATTTTGTCCCAAAATAAGTAATTGAGTATGTAGAACAGTTTGTAAAACGAATTGTAAATGCCCATGTAATAAATTTAAACTAATCATGTAAATGAAATTGGTAACAAGCATGTTCTCACCCCAAAAGTTGTAAAGTATAAGTAAAACAAGTAAAACGTGAGGCTATAAACTCACCTTGAGTGAATGGACGGTAAATGGATATCAATTAGGTGTATACGTCTCGCGTATGACCGAAGGCAACCTAATTAATTATAGGCCGTATGAGTAGTAAGTACTTTGAATATCTAATACCGTATATAATTCTATATAGCTACATCACCATCTAATTGTATTTGTGAAATAATATTTAAATCGCATTTGATAAATAATAACCATGTATTTGTACTCGTATAATCGTATAAATAGTTCAATCCCCTTTGTAACATAATATTTATAAAGTTTAAAACATGTATAAATATTATTTAAGTGATTCTAAAATGTTTCGCAAATTTTTTTATTAAAAACGAACCAACACTATTCACGTCAGGAAATAGTGCACAAGTATAAAATAGCACGTATCTTTCTCGTTTTAACTTCGTTTTGTACGTTCTTTATGTCCACGGTTTCGTATTAAGAAGATTTATCAAAATACTAAATTTATAACTTTTTAGTCCTCTGATGAACATTACTTTTACTGTTTATGTATATTTTATAAAACTATTTTTATAAAATTAGTCGTCGTAACCTCGTAAAAGTCATATCTTATTCATTTTAACTCTGATTTTAGTGATTCTTTCGAGCACGTCGTCGTAATTAAAAGTTCTATCTAACTAAAATATTTTCAAAAAAGTTTTGTAATGAATAGTAATTTGTTTTTATAAAATTAATTTTATAAAAGTATTTATTACCGTAAACTTGCAAATGGCGTATCTTCTTCGTTATAGCTCGGATTTTTGAGTTCTCTATATGCCTACGATCGTTGTAACTTGTAGTATTGTATAAAAATATAAAATGAATACTTTATTTTCGTGATTAAAACAGTAGGTTTTCATATTTTAGTTAAAATGTGTTTAAAACTTGTTTTTATAAGTTTTTAGCTTAGTTGGTTTGCTACAAGTCCTCTACCACATTTTATACTATAAGTCTCATATACTCTAGGTCCTTTAGTCCATCATTTGTCTAAAAAAATCAAGTGCTCACATTTATTTATCCATAAACATAATAAGAAACTTTTAAACAACTAGTTTATGTATACCTTTTATAAATTAAACCATACTTGTATAATGTATATAATTTCATTCCAACATGTTTTTAACATCAATATAGCATATGAAAAAGTATATCAAACCATGATCAAAAGTAAAAATCCATTTTACATGTTAATATGTTTTCTAGATGGTGATTTACTATATAAACATTATATACACATAAAATCACAAATGTAAAGAGTGTAGGGTTTTTAGATGACCTTAAGATGAAGTATGATGAAGAGTAACAAGTTCTAAACCTTATTTTAGAATCAAAACCCAAGCTTCCAAGACTAAAAAACCCCAATTTCTAATAAAAACCCTAACCTTGAACTTTTCTTGATTAACCCTTTTAAATATTAAACCAAGCTTCCAATACACCTTAGATATGTCTAATAATGAACCTTGAACACTTGGATTACTTGCAAAAATCAAAACTATGAAATGGTTTGGGTTATGGTTTTGAGCCGTGACCTATGGCTTATTTGGGAGAGTTTTTGTGAGTTATTTTGCTAAGTGAAATGATATGTAAGAACTCTTAGAATAGGATTTCTTAAATACACAAAATATCTAGTCAATACCATTTACAAGTGCATGGTATTATTGTGGTTTGGTGTGGTTTGTAAGAGATGGGATCGAGCTTGTGAGAACTAGTATGGCAATATGTAAGAATAGTTGATAATGTAAGAAGGTTGCTTGAAGGTTTAAT
This sequence comes from Tanacetum coccineum, assembly GCA_026074375.1. Lineage (NCBI taxonomy): Eukaryota > Viridiplantae > Streptophyta > Magnoliopsida > Asterales > Asteraceae > Tanacetum > Tanacetum coccineum. Next base: position 38,501 of record BQNB010037504.1, read on the forward strand.
CAACATGTGCTAGATGAAAAAAAATCAATAATATCTTTGGTTTTCTATCTATATATCCGGTTATATATGTATATGTATAAGTAATTTTTAACATTTTTGAGTATTGGGTATAATTATGGGTATTTGATTGAGTATAGATAGGTATTGGTGCTTCCGGGTATGCCTAAATGTATTTTTATTGCGAACGTAAACATTTTACGTAACCAATAAAAATAAAATATAAAAAGTTGATTATTACTTTCGTAAAAATAATATAATGCTTGCTTGACGTAAACTTTTATTTGTTTGGTGCCCGTTTACGTTAATTGTTGAATTTTAGTTTATGCGATTTAACTAAACGATTAATATCTAAAGTAAACGCGTAGTAGTTTAAAATAAATAGTTAAATATTTATTGACGTAACAAGATGTGAAAATGTGAACTGTTACAAAAATCCCGTTCAGAAATGCCGTCTTCACATCCATCTGAAATACTACCATATTCTTGTGAGCAATGTAAGCTAAGAACATTCTGATGGCTTCAATGCGAGCGAAAGGTGAAAACGATTCTTCAAAGTCGATCCCCTCTTCCTAACGATAACCTTTTACAACTAATCGAGCCTTATTCTTCAGCACACCACCATATTCTTAAAGTTTCACTTTAAATATCTACTTTAGGCTGATGATTATAGCTTTGTCTGGTCTTGGTACTAATTCCCATACTTTAAGCCGCTCAAATTCATGGATTTCCTCTTGCATGGCATCGATCCAGCAGGATTCTTCCATTGTTTCTTTGTAATTATTCAGCTTTGATTTAGCTAAGAAAGCATTGAAGTAGCACCATAAAGCATCGATAGAAAGTTGACGTCTTGTAGAACCATGTTTTAATGGATCGCCGATGATTGTTACTAACGGATGATCTTTTGTCCATCTTTTTGTGTAAATTAGAGGTTGTTGGAAAGTGTGCATGTTTGAAGTATCAACAATCCTTGATGATAACTCAGCTGAGCAGGTGTCCGGAGGAGCAAATGGATTGGTAAAAGTGTCATTGTCAAACTCTGCAACTTCTTCAATTGGTTCAACATTTGTAGAATTGATTGGTGAGTTTGTTGCTTCATTGTTTGGTGAAGTACTTGGAGAAGGAGCATCTTTGTCTATAGAAGTAGAAGAAGAAGAAGACGCCCCGACTGTATATGGTGGAGGTAGAGTTGCAGCAGAAATGAGGTTAGATGCAGCACATGGATTTTTAAAGTATTCATTGAACATTGGTTGAAATAGCAAATCCCAGTCATTCTTTGTAGGAGGTTTAGCTGATTTTGACACAACATGGTTAAACACGAGTCCTGAACTAATGTGTCCAGAAGTCAAACCATGAATATCGGGTCCTGAACCATGTTGTTCAGAAGCTATTTGAGTAATTTCATCAAATTATACGTTCATTGTTTCCAGTATTTGTTTGGTCTTTTTTTTGTAGATTCGGTACGCCTTCTTGGATGGTGAATAGTTGATGAAGATTCCAATATCTGATTTAGGCTGAAGTTTCCCAAGATCTTCAAAATCATTTGTTGGATAACATAGAGCACCAAAAACGTGAAGATACTTGAGTTCTGGTTTGCGATCTCTGAGCAGTTCATATGGAGTCTTATTGTAACGAGTATGGATAAGGGAGCGGTTTTGAGTGTAACATGCAGTAGCTACAACTTCGGCCTATAGAAATAGCGGAGATTTGGAGAAAATAAGCATGGTCCTTGCAGCGTCTACCAATGTATGGTTACGCCTTTCAACTACACCGTTTTGTTGTGTAGTACGTGTAGTGGATGTCGTATGAGTAATTCCAACATCTTTTGTATAATTTCAGAGTCTCGTTGAGAAATTTGATGCCGTTGTCGGTACGAAGCTATCTTATTGTAGCATTCAGACTGACTTGAGCTTGCTTTAAAAATTTGATGATAAGTTTTGGAGCTTCATTTATAGTTCTCAAAAACTTCACCCAAGTAAAACGAGAATAATCATCAACGATGACAAGAATATAATTTTTCTTGTTTATACTTTCTACCCGCATCGGTCCACACAGATCCATGTGCAGCATTTAAAGTTTCTTATTCTACATGCCAAACACAAATGATCTTTAGTATACTTCAACTTGGGTAGCCCTTTGAGAATACCTTGTTTAGCAAGCTTGTTGATGCTATCGAAGTTTAAGTGAGAGAGACGACATTGCCATAACCAAGATTTCATTTTTGAGGCTTTGGAGAGTAGACAAATTGGAGAAGACTTCATCATATCCGCTATTGAGATTGTATAAAGATTAGAACCACGAGAACCTGATAGTAGATCAACACCTTCCATGTTCCGTACAACCTTCGAGATCCGAATCGCAAAATTACCCAATGGAGAATAGATTATGACCAAGTCCTTCAATGTAGTAGACACGTGAAATAAGAATATTCCTCATTTTAAGATCTCCATATCCCATAATAGCTGCAAAATGATCGTTTCCAAATTGGACCATTCTGATACACTTGGAAACAAAATTAATGAGCTTATTATGGTGTCCAGTCATGTGTTTAGAACACCCGGAGTCTAAATACCAAAGAACAATTTCTACTATCTGCACAAAAAGAAAGAAGAAAAACATATTTTAAAAGGGTGGATCCCCAACTTTTGATTGGGTTCCATATTGTTATCAATCCTAAGTTACACCTAGAAATCCCAAATTCCAGGATGATTGTTCCAGAATCGCAGAATTTCTTACAAAGGCAAAATTAAGAGGATTGAATGGATGACCATAGCTATTTATATGAGCTCTTATCAGTGACTTCTTAGCAATGGAATATCTCATTCTAGTTTCTGCATTAGGAGCTACAGCCGGACGCCTAATGGTGTGGAGTCTATTTCCTAAAGGCACTATAGTGGCATGAGAGGTTTTAATGATTGGACATATTTTTCCTTCCATGTTAAATATCCTTCCTATTGGTTTCCATCTAAGTCTTACTAAGGTAAAGATCTTACCAGTTGGTTTCCATTCACTTTTAACTTTTTGTTTTACAGATTTAGCCACTTTATGTTTTTGCATCTACGTAAGGCTTATTGTTCCTTTTATGGCTTGTAGCGGGAGCCCACTTTTCATTCCCGCTTTGAGTGAAAGGGCATGAGGCACTAACATACACTAACAATTCATGAATTCGCGTTGCAAACTTAGATGCATAACCTATATGTTCATCTAAAGGTTTTAATGATCTAGCTTGTTTTAAAAGTTCCTGTAGTCTTGCTACATGCTCTTTAGTTACTCTCAGATAATAGCGATGCACAACCCTATTGTTCTTAAAGTACGCATTGATTGGTTCAGTCTCAATCTTAAGCAAACCTGGGGCAAGAAATTTTAAGCATTTTTCAATTAACTTGTTGGTAGTTAAGTGTGAATTGACTGATTTTGAAAAATCATTTTTCTCAACAACTTTAGGAATAACCTTTGATTTAGGAAGCAGAATTACTAAATAAAGTTTAGTTCCTGAAGTTGAAGGTTTAGAAAGCTTAGTGTTCACACTTTTACCATTATGATTCATTTGAGATTCAGAAAACTTTCCTTTTAACTGTGCTCTAAACTTGTTATTTTCATAAATCTGATCGTTAAGCTTTTGTTGCAAAGAGTCAGTTTGAAGTTTGGTTTTTGCCCGTGTCTGCTTGATTGAATCATACAGCTTCTTATATTCTAACTTAATTTGTTCTCTTTCCTTAACTAAGGAAGAAACCTGAAAAGCTAGTGACACGTTCTCATCCTCTATTTTATGAATCCTAGAATCAAAACAAGTAATTCACACTGAGTCTTTTGGCTCTTTTGAGCTAAAAGATGTTTCACTCATTGATGACGTGTAACTTGTCTTGCAATTGCACTTTTAGATCATTTATCTCAACAGATTGATTATTAATTGTTTTAACCAAAAGCTGTTTATTTTGCGTGTCAAGATCATTAAGAATCATTTGTTCTTTGTGATTTTGAAAAGCAATATCAAGAGTAATGATGTATTCCTCAAGTTTTGCAAAACATTTTCTTAATTCACTTAAAGACCTGTTTGATTCTTGAAGATCTAAAAGCACAATGTCGAGACTTTTACACTTTCCACAGTTATCAACTTCATTCAACGAACACAAGTATGTGCACATAATATCACTAGCGATATTTTCTCTCAGAGTCGATCGTTGTTGATTAAAAGTTGTTTTTTTCAATTTCAAAACTTTTCTTTGCCACAGAACATTGATCAACCTCATCTTTCATTTGTTCAAAAATTTCTTTCATTTCTTTAACTTTTGTAATAAAACCCTTTTCAAAAAGTTTCAAAGTTTCTTTTAGGTTTTCAAAAAATGGTATGACATCTTTTTTAAATATCCGATTTCTCCCATCGAACTTGGTAAGAAGATCTCGTGCATTGTTTAATTTCCGGAGAACTTAACAAGTTGATGGGAGTTTTTTAGGAAAAACTTTGGATTTTGAAACAGTTACAGGAGGACTTGGTATTGAAGACCAATATAATTGTTCTGCTGACAATTGTGTTTGTGGAACAAAAATCTCATAAAGTTTGTTTAATTTGGATTAATCAATCGGTTTAGTATTAACAACGATTTATTTTTTAAGCATTTTCAACCGACTCTCTTCAGCAAGTATGAGGGTTTCCTCATAATCACACACAGATACAGGATTATGTTCTTTAGCAATCAACACATGTCCATTATATAATGCAGGTTGTTTCTGTCGAGCTTGAGAAAGATACAAAGGATTTTGATAACCAAGAGCTATCTTATGTGTTTCATCATAAAAAATTTAGGTTTGGTTAACATGTACATAGTTTGAGTAGATTGACCCATTTTAAAAACAATGTTTTCAAGTTCCTTTTTTGCTTTTTCCAAATCCATAATTTCACTGATGTTCTTTTCATACCTTTCAGACGACTCTTGTTTGAGCGTTTCAAAATTCTTCTTTAGAAAAGCAATGTGATTATTTAAATCCTTCATTTGTGTTTCTTGAGAAAAAACTTGTTTTTTAAAATCTTTTATATAACAACCCACAATTTTCATCTATGTAATTATCCATCTATTAAATTAGATGCAATTGTCATCAATGTAATATCTACTTATTAAATTATGTACAACCATTTTCACGGGAATATTTTTGCTTTATTCCACCCATTATGTAACGTAACTTACATAATCAAAGTAAACGAGCTCACGCAACCAACAATGCCAACTCTATCAACGTTTAAATCAAGTAAACGTTATAATATGTCAAGCAATATGTTTTAAACTCCATTTTATCATACGTTATCTATTTAACGTACTTTCCAAAATGTTATTATAAAACGGATATTATACGTTAACGTTTAAATCAAAACCCTAACCGAAAAACCCAAATCTACCCGAAACCCCTAAAACCTAATTCTAAACAAAACCTAAGAAAGCACCATCCCACCACCATGATGTACCTACCTGCTAGCCTCCTTATCACTACCAAGCAACCACCTTACCACCTCCATCACCACCCTAGCACCCTAGCACCTTTGTCACACTCTTGTGCACCAAGCAAACACCCCTTGTCACCCTATGATAACCGAACCTCCTCCACAACCTTACACCTTGCTATGCTAAGTTCCTAGTCATCCTATCTATACCTTGGACACCACTTCACTTACCTTGGCCACCACTCCAAGTAAACTTGGTCATTACTTCACTTAAACTTGGCCTCCAAGTTTCCCTAGCCCTATATATACACACGAACACATACATATCTCTACCATTCACCATTTAAGTTTGAAACTACTTCAAAATCATGTTCTAGTCATGCCATAGAAGAGAAAAATGAAGGCTTAAGCCATTTAGGAAGCCAAGGTTCAAGGAAATAAGTCTCTTGATTCATCTCTAAAGTTTTCGAGTTGTTTTTGCCCATTTTAACCCATTTTTATCATTTCGTGTACTAGTAAGCCTTCTATCTCGTTCAATAAGCTCTAGTTGTGTTTAAGATCTTGTATGAACTTTGTTTTAATTCCTTTGATCAAACCAAATCATTGCAAAAATCCTAAACCAAACTGTGCCCTAAACGCACCCTAAAACCCTAAAAAGCTCATTTCATGTACTTATCAAGCTAAAAGCCATAAGCTGATTTAATAAGCCATAAGCTGTATTAAAAGGATTAACTTTGTAAATATATATAAAGCAAGGGTATATATTGTCATTTTGCATTCTTAAAGGTATAAAATGTAATATTTTTATATTAATTATAAAAATATATTTAAATATTATAAGACTCAATTTTATTAAAACCCGACACAATTATCGTTATCATTCATCGATCGAAACGTTATAAATCAATTATGTTATATATTTAACATAATGTATCATCCACTAGCTTTTGAAGAAATCTAAAATAATAAAATCTTATCATTTAATCGATAACGTATCTCGTTACTAGGGAATTTCATGTGAGGGGATTTCATTTGGGTAACGTTTTGATGAGTTGCTGGATTTAGGATTTAAAGTGTCCTAGCTCATCAAACGTTTACTACAAGACCTCTGGATTATGATAGCTCGAACAGTGATACGATATTTTCACAAGTTATCAAACCAAAAACCGTTAAACTTTATGAAATAAAGTTTGTAATATCAACAATCAAACTAAGACTTGACATATTACCTCCAGGTTGCGTGACGAGGCTGTTTACTCTCATTTAAATTAAATTTCAAATCAATCAACTATTTTGATAAGGTGAGTTCATATTCCCACCTTTACATGTTTTCCAACTGTATGCTATCCTGATATATTATTGCCTAAGTTTGCTTTCACTGCCAATATTTCTTAATCATGAACCATTAGTCTCTTGCGAGTGAACGTGAATATTGTGGATAGATATATTAGGGGTGACGACTCCTGTTGGTGTACCCGTACATGGGGTAACCAAACGCACTATATTTGAGAACAAAGGATAACTTTGGCAAGTTACCTTTCCTTAAGGACAATTGTTCCTTTAAGTCGTTAAATTGACTTTGGATGTTAATGTTTGGTTGCATGAGCTTAGGGCAATAATACTGTTTTCCATGATAATTGTATTCGTTGCAGTTATTACCACTTATGATGACTTGTATTCAAACATTTCATTACAAACACTGTGAATTTCACTCAACCGTTGTGTTCTAGATTTTAGCATGTTTATCTCAAGTAATTAAGCAATCTATGGCACAGAGTGGCATTGGACATGAGGATGTCCAAACCTGTTATCATTCAACTTTATGTTTTGAAATGTATTTTGGGACCTCTTTTGTAAAAACTCTGATGAATAATGAATGATAACTTATCTTTCAAAAATGTCTCTTTTGAGTCGTTTTTCTATTAAAGTTACTATGATTCCAGAAGTAATAACCCCTAGATTAGTCTTATCCGCAGCTATATGCAAATATGGGGGGTATACAGATTGGTATCAGAGCCGCGGTTATAGAGAACAAGGTTAAAACCTAAACTATAACGACTTTTTCCATCCAAGAAAGTCCTCCGTGCCACTGCATTTCTCGAATAGTATGTAAAAGATACATAACTATTATATTAAATATAAATAACTTATGTTATTTCCACTGGGTTATTTCAAAAATATGTCTTCAAGCACTTCCGACTATATCTACCCTATTATTGTCCCATCTGATGTCAATATTGAGGATGCCTTTTCCTCTACAAACACTCCTGACTATACTCCTGCTTCACCGGACTATTCCCCAGCCTCACCGGGAAACACCTCTCCTAATCCTTTAGATGATTTATCTAAGTATCTTTTTGCCTCACTAGCCATCTCACCTTTTCATGATGATCCATATATGAAGGTCATGCAAGCATATAATGCTACTAGTAATGAATCACCTATTCCACCACTACAAGCTCCTATTGCTCCACCAACTATTTTGCCTCTATCATCAGTGTTACCACTATCACCAATGTTTAATTCCCAAGATTTCTTTCTTCCCAAGGATATTTTACCACCTAAGAAAACGAGCCTATTCCCGATCATCCTCCTCTACTTCCACTCTACCTTAAGTATTTAAGATTGGAGAGAGTTCTCATAAGATGCCTTTGGAGCGCCATGAGGAACAAATTGAGACTATTCTGAATCATTTAGATGAGCTCTCTCTTGAGCGCATTGAGCACATAGAAGATAAGGTAGAAGGTCTTGGTAACGGTCGTGTAATCATACAGCGAGATTTTAACCAACTAGAAACCGAACTTCAAGAAGCTCGTACTTAGATTTCTGGATTTCAGAGAGAGCAAATAAGGCATGATGACGAGATTGTTCTTGCTTACGTCAGGACTTCTACTTTGGAGATACTCATTGAGGATATCCAGGTTCGCCACCGATCAGATATTAAGAATCTTCTGAACAAGATCCATAAGCTCAAGAACCACAAGGGAGGACCACCAGACTACTAGACTAGATCCTTATCATTTACAGCTTTTGTTCGAATCCAACCACTAGATGTGTGGCATAAATAATGACACTTATACACGTCAAACGCGTGTCATAATAATACATAGTATTTCCCATTTAGATAAGAAAATTACTTTAGGAAAAGTAATAGTCTATCTTCCGAGTGTCGTTTCCACGGCGAGAGATGAATTGAAATCCATGTTAATGTTTTTGAAGTATAACGCTTGATTATCTTTGTTGATAAAATATAATGCCTAAAAAGATTAATAATATTTTTTCACATCTTCACGTTTTGATAATCACAAAATATAAAAACGTTCAACCTAAAATTAAATGTAAACAAGTATTTAGTAGTAAATTCTCATTTCAACAATTACATCACTTAAAGGTATGAATAAATAAATGCTTAATGGATTTTATGATCAAAGGATATTTTTATTCAACCTCAAACTTTTATAAAATGTTGTAAACATGTTTATAAACTTACAAAACATTTTCTACATTTAAAAGAAATATTTTATTCAAAATAAACATTTTGAATTTCAATTTTTCGAACCTAAAACGGCTAGAAAATGTCTAGTAAACACCTCCCCTGGATAGGACAAAAAAGAGGAGTGTTTGAAAGGGGAGGCCCCCTTAAATACATGGGCGGCCCCCTTAATTATAAGGGGGCTGGCAACCTATTTAAGCGGGCCGGCCATAGACTCTGCTCCTCCTTCTTGTCCTATAAATACTGGACTATTCCTCAACATTTTTCTCACCTTTTGCACTCATTCTTTCTGCTCAAAACAACCCACTTATCCTCTCAAAAATCCTTTGATCATTTAATCATAAAGCTTTGTTTCCAAGTGATCCAATCTATATTCCTCAAGTGCAAGAGAAGAATACTTCCATCATCAAGTGAAGAAGTATTACACCTTAGTGTGCATAGCAATCTTGTTGCATTCATATCACATATTTGTAAATCAATTGTATATCTTGTAGTTGTGTGTAGTAGCTAGATCTTGGTGATCTTTGTAAGTATAGTTAGATCGTTGTGATCTTACCAAGTAGTGTTAGGTAGTTGTGATATAAGTAGTGTGGTGAAGTGAAGTCGTGAAGTTGTGAAGAAGTCGTGAAGTTTTAAAGAAGTCGTGAAGTTGTGAAGAAGTTGTGAAGTTGTGAAGAAGTCGTGAAGTTGTAAAGTCATGAACAAGTCGTGAAGTTGTGTTGTGATAGATTGGTTCTAGCTAAGATTAGAACTCGACATTTAGCTTAGTGTCGTAAATTGATATAAGCAACGTTGTGTACGGTTTTCTCCGCCATAAGGGAGTTTGTTGACATAGTGAAGAAAACTCTCGAGTTTGGTGCTCGGGAAGTGGAGTAGGGCGAAGAGGTGCTTCGTTACCGAACCACTATAAATCCTCGCGTTGTGGTTTGATTGTTCTTACTCTTATCTCTTGTCTTACTTTATCATTTCATATATTTACATTGTTCATATTGTGCAAGCATTGAATTCACAAAAAGGTTGAATCTAAGTTTTACAAACATACATAAAACTTAAATTTAAAAAGCGGTAAACTATTCCCTCCCCTTTTAGTTTTCACAATTACCACCTCCCAACAATTCAAGGAAATGTATTTGCCTAAAATTCGAAAGAACTCAAAATTTGTTAGCTAAAAATGATAAATCTTCAATTGATGAGCTCCGAGGTCGAACTCAAGGGATCTTACCTCTCATCCTTTGAGTAGCATTTTTGGAGGGTGTCAAAAGTTGCCCGTCTCATAATTGCTAAATGATTAGTGTATAGGAAAAGCGCTGCTCATAAGGTTTTGAAGTCAACAAGCGAGCCATCACTTGGATACTCTCCAACACTTTAAGGGTATTTTAAACCTGGAATTTTGTAACTCACAAGATTCTTATGGAAGAGGACTACAAACTGGCGGTCCAACACCAAAGACGGGTGAATCCGAAAATCCACGATGTCATCAAAAAGGAGATTAAAAAACTTCTTGACGCCGGATTAATTTACCCGATCTCGGATAGTCCTTGGGTGAGCCCCGTACATTGTGTACCGAAAAAAGGTGGCTTTACCGTTGTTGAAAATGATGAAAATGAGTTAATTCCTACTCGATTAGTTACGGGATGGCGTATATGCATTGACTATCGAAAGTTAAATGAAGCCACCCGTAAAGATAATTTTCCACTTCCTTTTATGGACCAAATGCTTGAGAGATTAGCGGGAAATGAATAGTATTGTTTTCTCGATGGTTTCTCGGGTTACTTTCAAATTCCCATCGACCCTCATGATCAATAAAAGACCACATTCACGTGTCCTTATGGAATGTTCGCCTACCGTAGCATGCCTTTTGGCTTATGCAATGCACCGAGAACGTTCCAAAGGTGTATGATGGCTATCTTTCATGATATGATCGAAAAAATGATAGAAGTCTTTATGGACGACTTTTTGGTCTTTGGGAAT
>BQNB010037505.1:1726-49394 GCA_026074375.1 Tanacetum coccineum
GATTTTTTCTGTGTGTGTGTGTGTGTTTTTTGTAAAAGAGAGGTGGATAAAGATGAGGTATGGTCCTTTAAGATCAGTTACATGTGTGGGTTTGTGGATTTAAAAGATAGGGCAAATTAAGAGGCTAATCTTAAAGACGAATGGTAAATGCTGGATCATTAACACACCAAATTGAATTTATAAAAACTGAAAAAAGTCTTGCAGCTTCAATGAGAGGGCAAATGGAGAGGCGGATCTTCAAGACGAATTGTAAATGCTCTATCATTAAGACAGCCAATTGAATATAGGCAAACTGAATCTTTTATATTACGAGGCAAGCAGACCCCGTGCGTTGCACACGGCCTGGGTCAATTTCTTTTTAGCATGGTGTGTGTATAATGGTCGCTTGCAGCGTAATTTCGTCAAATGTCGATCTTTTTTTGATGGTTTATTACTCATACAATTGGAGTGGGGTATTTGAGTTTGCCGTTAACGGCTGATCCATTTATACAATACCCTATTTTTTTCGATAACAGAGCTTGGCACGTCAATTTAATTCGCGTGAATTTGTTACTTGTAACTGGGTACGCAATGCATTTCGCGACGGTTGAGGCTACCATGACACTCATATCTAAGTTCACAAAATTCTAACCAACACCATTGGGGCAACCTTTTATTTCCTCTTAAGTACTTATTTTCAAGCGAAGTTCTTTATTCGCCATGTTCATTAGGAGGTTTATCCACCGGAAGAGTGAAGTTCTTTATTCAGCATGTTCATTAGGATGTGTAGCATCTGGGACTTTTTCAACAGCATGTTCCTCTAGGTGTGTAAAGCTATATATTGTCTTCTAAGTTCTAACCTTTTTTCCCTTTTTTTGGCTCAGATACCTTTGATAAAGTACACATGTGAAGCTTTCAAATCACGTCATCTGCAGCCTATACATGGAAATATGTCCAAAAAAAACGAATGGACAACAAAATAAAATTTATACATGTACCTCATATAGCCCATCCAAAAGTGATTTTGTGCTTGACTTTGTTAACTCCTTAGCCATCTCATCCAACATTATGACGACTGTATGGGCAGAGTCATCTCTCACATCAACCTCAAGCCTAAACCTCACAATGTGTGAAAACAGTACGTTTATTCAACAATATTTATTTTGGTAATTTGTAAGACAGATTCTCGCTTGGGTAGTTCACAAACAGGTGGTCTCACACATCGCACCAAAGTTGTTCACCTTGTATCTTTTACAGTTTACTATTGTGGAAATCCCAAAATAACAAAGTGTTCTAGTTGAAGTAAAAGTCAGTTCGGGAGTTGGCGTTAGAATTTCAGTTGGTCTAGTTTTCTTGGATTTCCAACAGATGCAACGAATTCGTAATAACAATATTACCTATGGTCACCTATACGCCTCCATAAAATTCCATTATACCACTAACATTGAGGAGACGCCGTGGATCTAATCACAACACCTACAGATGTGTCATGCCTATTTGTGCCACAAAGACGAGGCCATGGTACATCCCATTGCTAGTTAAATAGCTCAAATTCCCAGTTTAAGTCACAATTTTTCATTCAATAAGTGTTCAATAAACAATAGAGGCCAATGACATTGAAGCCAATAACAATGAAACTGTGTGAATGGAGTCATGTATAACAATGAGGTTACTTACAATTATATCCAAAATGATCATTAGAAACATTGCCTATAACGATGGAATTCAATGTTCTCATGCAAAGGAACAATAGAGAACTACGTAAATATCCGTTACAGTTTTAATTCGCAAATAAAAGAAATAAGATCAGATATCCGTACCTTAATAATCTGATTCTAAAACAAATTCACGACTTATGTTTCCAGCAAATGATCTATAGAAAATAGTTGTCTACTAATTATAATGAAAGAAACTAATTTTTATTTATTTGTGTTGATCGTATAATAATTTATGATTTTTCACTTATATATCATTTTGGTTTGATTTACTATTATATTTTCATTATTAAAAACCATGAGAGAATTAGTTCACCATATCATTTACATGACTAATAAAACTACTGTTTTTGGCTATTGTTAACAATCAAATGTGAATCTAAGTTATAGACCTTGCGGTATTTTATATTTGACCTCACTCGGGTACCCCTGCATTGCACACAGTTTTTCTGTGGCAGACAATTTACCGTTATGCGATATTGTGTCTAAGTATTTTGGGTACATGAAAAATAGAACGTGAAAAATTAAATGTATTTGCAATGTTTCGTAACAATGCGATGACTCATTACTTATCAACAAAAAACATTATATAAACTACGAGCTTTGTATTAGTCTGGGTGTTTACATTGATTTTACATAGTGATTATGTAATTTCTACACTTTTCCCCATTGTTACATATGGAACCTCAATTTTGAGCACTCGCTTAAAAAACTTTTTATAACATGGGGTCCTTATATTAATTGTACCAGTGTCTCAAAATACAGTGAAAAATAGTTATTATGCATTGGTGATAACAATGTGAACAGATATTTTGTGGAAGTATATAACATTTTTGTATAATGTTTGTTGATAAATGCATCAAAGGATATCAAAAATATTTTGAGTTGTTTATCACCATTTAGAAATCATATTATCATACATATATACTTAATCTTCTCACTCAATTTATTAATTTACCGAATACTATTTTCGTACATATTAACTATCCATATTGACTTTCACACTATTTAGAAAGTGTGTGTTTTGCCATTATCAACCAACTTCACCCTCTTGGATAGCAATTTGTTAGATGTGAATTGAAAGTCGACATTTATTTTAACATTATCTTAAATATAGTAACGTCGGACTAATTTTTTTAGACGGGGTTGGACGGGATTATTACTTTAAATTATGGACAGACAAATAATGTTACGCAAGTGACAAAAATTCAAAAATAATTAGTAAAAAAAATGGTTCATTTTTAAAAAGTTTTATTGGCTAATGATTTTTTGTATATATTATTAACTTTTAGTAACTAATAAGTAAGGACATTAAAGGAAATTTATCTTAGATCTTTTTTAATCAATAGACTCTGTATTTGAGTCAATTGTACGATTATGGTCTATTTTTTTATTTAAACAATTATATGTTAAGTGGTCACACATGACAATCCTTATGTAGTGGATTGTTTACGGTCCAAATTATATAAAAAATCATCATGAATATCATGACCTTGTTTAAATCTTTGATTCGTATGCATTCCATATAGTCTGAACAATACCAATTAAACTAAATATTTATAGTTGAAATGCATAACAAAATTAACTTATTAATAAAGACAAAGATAAACTTAATGTAGAAACAAGATTAATAATTAAAAAAGGATGCATGATTGTTCAATTATTAAACACTTGGGTCTCATTGTGGATTCTATTCTTCTTGACCTTCTGCTCTCAATTCTGATTCCTTTTTGTTCTTGATCTATTACTTCCTCCCCACACCCATCTCCCTCGCTTTTCTCTGTGGTACTCTTATATTGAGGAGTACTTGCTGGTGCTTTTCAAATGATCGAAACTTTACTTAACTTAAACATAGGAAAGTAGGTCATTAAAGTTTACAATGGTTAACAGTAATAATATGCATCGTATCATTTTTTATGATACTATATTCGTGATACTTAAACTTAAGGTCCATGAGTTGAAAGGTTTCATTTTCCTCGATGTATTGTTTAAATCGTAGTTGGCATAACTTTTCAGGTCTTTATTGTATCCCGATCACATCTAGCATACAAAATTTTCGTTGTTGATTACATTCATAATTGGTAGGAAATGAATCATAATGTTTTAGCTCAGTTTCACCATTCTTATCTCTTAAAAGGTTTGAAATACCATGAAAATATTCACACTTATTGGTCAGTCCTGCTATTAACGCTTAGACGCATTCGGTTCAGCACAATGCAATAAGAAGGTTGCAAGATCACTTCTGCAATACATGCATCATCAACCTGATTAAGTGTGCTAGAATTGAGACACACTAAAACACTCCTTTACATTTTGGAGCCTCGTAAAATTGACAAATTAAACATTGAACATAATCAAAAGTCTTGAAAAAAATTAGAGAAGACGTTTCTGAATTTCAGTACCAATTTATTTTAGAGATTGGGTTTTCTAACAAAATGTTGTATTGATTATATTAATGATATTCCTTCTCATACATTATGATCATCTATAGATCGTTCACTTGGTCTGCTGTGTATGGGACTCACGCTTTCTTGAATCGTGGATTTTTATAAGCGATCATTATACATAATTTATCCACCAACATGTATTAATAGAAGTGATTGGTAAAATTGTCGAAATTAATTGTTAGCATTTCAAGACATGAGTTGATTAACATAAAAGAAAATAGCGATCACACTTAATTCATACCAAAATAAAACACTGTTACTATTTACTACCCGGATACGAGGAATTTGAATTGTGGGGGGCTAAATTTTTTTGGCAATAAGCAACAAATAATAAGCAAAAAAATTTAGGATCGAAAATGAAAATTAAAAGTCATTGTCAGATTTGAAGATTTTAGAATGTTTAAATGTTGGATTTTAGTGTTGAGTGATGGACATTTGAGTTTTTTTGCAGTAGTGGCCAGTAAAAAATATCTCAAAATTGTTTACAATATACACTATAATCTCATCCACCCCCAAAAAAAATTACACTTCATGATCGCCCCTGAATTTCACCACAAAAATTATATTCACTTACAGAAAAAATTTCAAAATTACATATTTCCAACCATGGAATTGTAGAATGATAGATAACCCTTGAGGTATGATTTATTTATTGAGCCACAATTTATTGAGTGGAAAATTATGAAAACCTACATGGACACAACCCACATGTCGGGCTTGGGCCTATTTATTGTAACACTCCTCGCTGTTCGAATAAATGGCGAAAAACGAGAATAGCTCAGTAGGACTTGAGAAGTAAAACTAGAAAAATAGTATCATAAAAAACAAACTATCATTAAAGTTTATAATAAACATTATCGTTCTATCAAACAACTACGTGACTTTTGCCTCGTTTTAAACAACTCGTGACCTTTAGCACGATTTACAACTCATGACCTTAGCATACGTGTATTAGGCGATTTAAACAACTCATGGACCGTTAGCATGAACGTGACTTAGATCGATTTAAACAATATCATGACCTTTAGCCAGTGTAACGTGTACTTTGCACGTTTTACATTCATATCCTTAGTCAAGACGAGACCTTAGCACGATTTTAAAAATAAATACAAACAACTATAACTTTTTTTTTTAAATAAAGATAAATAATTTGTATAATCTTAACAATATTCTAGTGAATGCCACATGGCTTATATGGAGTTTCAAAAAACAGTTTATGCAATGCACAAAAATGTCTAGATCATGATCATAACTTCAACAAAAGACCTTGACTTCACATAATTATATTTTGAGAGTACTTCTTCCTGTAAATGCTTGAAATTTGGGTTCTTTTCTTTCTTAGCTGGACTCTTGTTTGATTCTTTCACGGGTTTGTTTTGGCGCTCCATTTGAATTTTGTTATGCATTTGACCGAAAACAAGCTTTCCAGGACGTTTTTTCTAGTAAACAGAGGTTGATGGTGTTTGAGCATATGTTAGCTTTGTAGTGGCTTCTGCCTTGTGTGGCTGAAGCTCCGTGCAGCCACAGATCAGCGGGTTTCCCTTCTAGCCGTCTTGCTTGATCCACTGAAGGAGTTTTTAAACTTCGGTAATTTTATTAGGAGGTTCTTCAACTTCTGGAGACACCTCAGATTTCAAAGGTTTTTCAGGTTCTTTATAGTCGAGAGGGGGAGCAAAGTCAACTTCACAGTCAGTTTCAATTATACTTATAGCAGCTGATGGTTTAGCTTCAACTATGTCGATATAAAACTTCTTTGTGGTTATATGGGCGCCATGATGTGTCACCAGTAGTTTAAACAATGAGTAGCTTATCATGAGGTCTTAGATAGCTTTGTCGGTTTGTTACATCAAGTAAATACTGTGGATAGTGAGGCTGAAGTTTCTTAATAAGTTCCCCACTTGTTAAACTGGCACTTCTTGACAATCACAATATCCCCTTTCTCGTTACTGCATGTCTCCATCTTCCTGTATGGATTATTTCATTTACCCCTATTCTGCACATATTCGGAGCACACCACATTGAGAAACTTTTCTGGCAAGGGTTTATTAGTTTAATAACATGGGATTATCTATTGCAAATGCGCAAGGCGATTCAGAGGAGATGGGGGCATTATAATTTTATCTCCTTTCCTCCATTGGGACTTGTCAATAAAGAACTGGGTAACAGCGATAGTTATATCATTACATTGAGGCTAGGTCCTCCTATAATATTCATCATCCAAAGCCATATGGATTTAATATATCCTTAACAAGATCTCTATAATATACCTTTGTTTTTGTTTCGTGTATGTAGAATGATAGAAAACCCTTGAGGTATGATTTATTATTGAGCCACAATATATAGAGTGGAAACATAAGCAAACCCTAACGGACTCAAACCCATAAGTCGGGCTTGGGCCTAATTATTTACTTAAATCAGGAATGTATTTTGGTTTATAACAGTGAATAAGTGATGATATTGTAAATATATAGTCTTAAAAACCTTTCATATGTCAACAGATTCTTTGTATGTAACCCTGCCAAATCTTATGTCGTAATTAAGTTCCAACCTGTGGATATGTGTATTTAAAGGAATTTTTAAATAGAAACTGAATTATTATTCCGGTCGATTATGTATTATAACACTTTTTAAATTAGTTTCAACTATTCATACATTTTCAACAATTCAAAAATTCAAGAAAACGGGCTACACACTTTATAATGTAGTATAGAAGTATGATTCGATGTAGTTTTGTTTCAATTAATGTTAGTGTCGCGTTTAACATGTGTTTTCAAAATCAACTTATAGACACTAATTAGCCAAAATTTTAAGTCCCTAAATCATGCAATACGATAGTTTACTTAGTCAGTGCGTGACTTTTTAGCCTTATAAACTTATATTGTGTGATCTTAGCATGAATCAAGATTGAAACATATATAAAACATCATGCGTAAATATGATCTTATGTAAATACGGACACAAGTATTACCTCTGATCCGAACGAGCACGATTTTGAGAGCGATAATTGAAAACGAAGCAAGTAGCAATCAAACTCCCAACACGGTAAGACACATGAAATTCTTATCTTCATCGAACCCAAGAACCCACATGTATAGGAACCGATGAACAAAACTTACGCCTTATCACGAACCACAGCCCGCATGCAACCAAACTAGAACCTTTAACCAGAACACGAGCCGGTCAAATTAAATTCGAAAAGGAACAGTAACCTCACTCGAACACAAACACTACAAAAAAATGGGCATTTAGTGACACAACTTTTAATGACACACACAAAAAAAGTGTAAGTAAAAATACATGTTTACTTACACTTTTCCAAAAAGTGTAAGCAATATTTTAGTTTTGCTCATAATTTTTAAAAAGTGTAAGCAAAAGTCTTATTTTTACCCACACTTTTTAAAAAGTGTAAGTAGTAGTCTTATTTTTACCCACACTTTTAAAAAAGTGTAACTATAGTCTTACTTTTTACCACACTTTTTGACATAAGCGCTGTAAGTGATATTTTTTTTTTTTTTAGGGGTATTACTTTCTACCTCTTTTTACATGGTGTAAGTGATAGTCTTTCTTTTACCACACCTTTTACAAAATGTAAAGTATTAGTCTTACTTTTACTCACGTGTTTAAAATAAGTGTGAGAAAAATGCTAGTTTTTCTCAAAAAAAGTGATAGGGAAAGTCTAACGTCTAAATAAAATGAAATTTATATATACCGTTAGATCGGTACGAAAAATCATGTCGTCCTTTCTCTAATATTTGGTGTTTGGTCCGGTCTGATTCAGTCTTAAGCAAAACCGATCATTATGCTATGTTGGACCGGACCGGACCTGAATCGACCCAAGACATGTAACGACATTTTAGTCTGTTCTCGGTCCGGTTTTGTACTAATTACCCTAAAGAGTGTGAGTGAAATAACTTTTTTTTTAAACCTTTTTCTTAGACAAGTGTGTTTATAATTAGGTTTTATCAATGAAAATAAAAGTTAGTGCTTCGAAATTCTAACTATGTTTCTAGGGTTCAATCGGGTTGACCGGTAGTGTGCGGGTCTATTCGGGTGGTTGAGGTACCAAATTTCTACTGTAACGACCCTATTTAAACTCAGGTTATTCAGGTTCAGGTTCAGGTTCAGGTCAACCTGAATTTGTGTAAAATGACAAAAAAAAATAACTTTACTCTTTTAAATATTTTTTTATTTAAAAAAATTAAATTGTATTTGGGTCAATCCGGTTGACCCGACCGAACCGATTAACCAAAACATTTAACCCAATACCCAGGACCTTATTTTAGATGTCAGTGTTGACCTCAATTACTCGTTTTGATTTTTTGACTCGATTGTGAACGACCCAACAACCTTTCGCTTATTCTGTTTCGAGTCAGGTAAGTCGGTTTTTTGACAACGATACAAGTTGCACATATGTATTCTCTTCAAACTTTTTAACAAAATGTATTAACTACTAAATAAATTAACTTTACTACTACTGATTTAGATCCATTTTAAAACTACTACAGTAAATAAATTAACTTTTTAACCTGAACACAACATATCCATCCTCTATTAATAATCGTTTTCCCAAATCGTCACCTCTTACTCACTCACTCAATTCGCTATTGATTTGAAAATCTTTACACACCCTCACTCTCATCTCACTCAATTCCGCAACATACATATTCGTTTAGGTTTAATCGAAGTTCACAGGTAGATGCACTCAATTCGGTATATTTTTATTTTAATTTTGTTTATTTAATAGTGATGAAATTAGTTATTAGATTTGATTTTAATTGTGAATTTAGGTCTGAATTGACAAAATTAGTTTCTAAATGCGATGTTGAGATTAGGTTGATGTGATTTTGATTGATGAAGACACTTCAATTGGTTGATTATAGGTTAATAGTGATGAGATTAGTTATTATTTGATGTAGATATACCTGTGTTTATTATGATAAGTATGTTATTTAATGTATGTTTACATGTATTTTTTAGTTAGTTAATTTGGAATATCTAGTTATTTTGGCTGATACATATTGATAGTGTTCTATGGCTATTTTTTAGGTTTCATAGTTTACTTGTGTTATCTTAGGATTAGATTTTGGATCAAGTGAGTACGTAACTGAAACTAATCAAGTTTTTGCGGTTCGGTGTTAAAAAATATCGGTTTATTTACTGTTTAGGTTACTAGACATTGTTTTTGCCTCTTGGAAACATGTCAAAAAAAAAATAACGAAAATGAGACAACAAAATAAATTTCTTACATGTAACTCATATAGCCCATCCAAAGTGCTTTTTTGTGCTTGACTTTGTTAATCATATTGCCATCTCATCAATTTTAGGAAGACTTTTGGGCAAAGTCATCTCTCACATCAACCTCAGCCTAAAACATCAAATGTGTGAAAAACAGTACGTTTTATTCAACAAAAATTTTTTGGTTAATTTTGTATGAAATTCTTGCTGGGTAGTTCACTACAAAGTCGTGGTCTCAACACATAGCACCAAAGTTGTTCACCTTGTATCTATTTACAGTTTACTATTTGTGGAAATTCCGAATACCATAGGGTCTAGTGAAGCAAAGTGGTTAGTAAATCCAGTGTAGTAGCATTGGTGATGAGTTGTTGGGCATCTTTCCATCACAACAATTATCAAAAAACAACGTTACCGAATGGTCTACCAATACGCTCTAAAAATCCATTATACCATTAACATATGAGGTGAGTCGTGGAATAATCACACCACCACAGATAGTGTATGCCATTTGTGCCACAAGGACGAGGCCTTGGTAACCTCCAGGGCTAGTTAAATAGTCTAATGCAAGTTTTTAAAGTCACATTAATCAATCAATAAGGTTCCAATAACAATTGAAGTCCAATGACAATGAAGCAATAACAATGAACGAAGGTGTCATTATAAACAATGATAGGTACTAAAATATATCACAAAATGATCATTAGTACAATGCAATAACGATGGATCTTAGGCAAGCAAGGAACATAGAAGAACTAACGAAAATATCCCGTACGAGTAATTTTCGCAAATAAATGAATAAGATCAGATCTAGTCCTTATAATCTTGATTCTAAAAACAAATTCCGACTTATGTTTACATCAAATGATCTATAGAAATTAGTTGACTACTAATTTATAATGAAAGAACTAAGTTATTATATACTTTGGTTGTTCGTTATAATCATTTATGATTTTTACTTATATATAATTATTGGTTTTATTTAATATTCATTATTTTCATATAAAAACCATGATAAGATTTATTCACCCACTGATCTTTACTTGACTAATAACAATATGATTTTGCTATTGTGTTAACAATCAAATGTGGGAATCTAAATGTTTTTGACCTTGCGGTTTTTTTATTTTTGACTACACGGGTACCCTGCATAGGCAACAGGAATTATAGTGGCTGACACTATTAACGATATGCGATATTGTGAGATAGTATTTTGTGGTAATGGAAATTAGAACGTGAAACATTTAAAATGTATTTGCAAATGATTGTAAATGCGTAGGAATCATTTACTTATCTACATCAAACATTATATAACATACGAGCTTTGTGTTAGTAGGGTGTTTGGCACTGATTTTAAAAAGTGATTATAGAAATGTTACACTTTTCCCCATTCTTACAATATGGAACCTCAATTTTGAGCACTCGCTAAAAAAACAATTTACTACCATGGGTCCATATTTAATTTTACCAGTGACTCAAATACATGAAAAGTAGTTATTATGCATTGGTGATAAACACATAGGAACCGATATTTTGTGGAGTATTTACCATTTTGATTATTGTTTGGTTCTGTAAATGTTCAAAGGATATTCAATAATATTTTGGAGTGATATCTCACAATTTAGAAATACCCGATTATCATTCATTAACTTTATCCTTCTCACACTAAATTTTAAATTTACCGAATACTATTTTCGTACCTAATTAAATAAATTATATTGATTTGCTACACAATTTAAGAAAAGTGAGAGTTTTGATTATTCAACAGTCACCATTTGGAAGAAAATTTGATTAATTGTTAATGAAAGTGAAATTTATTTTATATATCTTAAATTAGTAACGCTACTGGACAAATTTTTTAAGACGGATGGGATTTAACTTATTATTTATGGACAGGAAAATTAATGTGTAACGCAAGTTGACTAAATTCAATAAATCTATTAGTCACAAAAATGGTTCTTTTTAAAAAAGTTTTATTCGGCTAAATGATTTATTAGTTTAAATTATGAACTATTGTAACAATAAGTAATGACAATAAAGGGAAATTTTATTAGAATCTTTTAACAATTTGAATGTATTTGAGTCAATTGTACGTATAATGCGTATATTTTTATTAAACAATTAATGTTATGGGTACCGTGACAAAACATTATTAGTGGAATTGTTCGGTCCATTTATATAATAAATCATTCATGAAATCATGAACCTTGTTAAATCTATCATTACGAATGCTTCATATAGTCATTGAACTATACTCAATTAATAACTATATATTATATGTTGAAATGGCCATAACAAAATTAAATTATTATATAGAAAGATCAAACTTAATGTAAAACTAAGTATAAATAAAAAAGGATGCATGATTGTTCAATCTATTATACACATGCGGTCTTAATTGTGGATTCCATATTCTTCTTGACCTTTGACTCAATCAGCTTTCCTTTTGTGTTATTGGACTACTTCATCCTCCCACCACCCTTCTCTCCCTCGCTTCTTGGTGAACTTCTTTTTTTGAGGATAAGTACTTGCGGTGCTTTTAATTGATTCGATCATTTATAACTTACTCATAGGTAAGAGAAGGTCATTAAAAGTTTACAATGGTTAACTAGTATAATATGCTATGATCATTTTTTGCATACTTACTTAATTGTGGGGACTTACTATGGTCCATGAGTTGTGAGTTTTCATTTTTCCTCGATGTATTGTTTTTAAATCGTTGTTGGCCTAATCATTCAGTCTTATTGTATCACGATCACTTCTAGCATACAAATTTTCGTGTTAATTCATAATTGGTAGAAATGAAATCTTAACTGTTGTAGGCTTCAGTTTTCACATTACAATTTCTTCTTAAAGAAGGTTTGAAATTACCATTGAAATTTTCTCATTATTGGTAAGTCAATGCTATTATCGCTTTGACGATTCGGATTCAGCACAATGGCTCAATAAGAAGTTCTAAGTTCACTTCTGCAAAAGACATGCTTCACTTCACACTTCATTAAGTTGGTGCTTAGATTAGTAGACAACTCAAACACTACTTTTCCTTTTGGTGCCTCGTAAATTGCAAATTATACATTTGAACTAATCAAGACTGAAAAAATATATAGAAAAGACGTTTCGGAATTTCATTACAAGTTTTTTTAGAGAATGGATTTTCATAACAAATGATTGTATTGATATATTAATGATATTCTTCTCAATACATTGATGATCATGTCTAGATCGATCTCTTTGGGTCTGTGTGGAATGGGGACTCACGCTTTCATGAATCGTGGCTTTTTTATAGCGTCATTTAATAATTTCCCTCATGTATTAATAGAAGAAGTTTGTAAATTGTGAAAATAATTGTTTTGAATTTCAATGACTGTGTTGTAATAACAAAGAAAATAAGCGAATCACCTTTAATACTTACCCAAATATAACACGGTTTTATTTTAATACCCGGACCGAGGAATTGAATTGTGGGGCGGTACAAATTTTTTTGGCAATAGCATCAAATACCGCACAAAAATTAGGATCGAAATGAAAATTAAGTTTTGTCAGATTTTGAAGATTTTAGATTGTTAAATGTTGGTTTTAGTGTTGAGTAGGGACAATTTGTAGTTTGAGTAGTGGGCCAGTTAAAAAAAATCTCAAATTGATTACAATATTCACTATATATCTCATCCACCCCCCCCCCAAAAAAAAAACCCCAACATGGATCCGCCCCCTGATTAAAACCAAAAATTCATATTCAACATTAAGAATAAAATTCAAATTACTATTTCAAAATGAATTGTTGAATGATAGAAAATACCCTTGAGGTATGATTTATTATTAGAGCCACACATATATAGAGTGGAACCATAGCAATCCCTAATGGACATCATAACCACAAGTCGGGCGCTTGGGCCTAATACTCTACTTTCTCTCCCTGCAGGTCGAATTGGCGAAATCGAGAAAGCTCGGACCGGACTGGAGAAGTAAACGAGAAAATAAGAAATAAACGCAAAACAAAAATTAACGGTATATCAATACCAATAAAGTGACTTTGCTTCGTTTTAAAAAAACTCGTGACTTAGAACGTTTTTTAACAACTCATGAACCTTAGCATGAACGTGACCTTAGCTCGATTTAACAAACTCATGACATAGCATGAACGTGTCCTTTAGCACGATTTAACAACTCATTGTCCTTAGCTATGACAGTGACCTTAGCTCGATTTAATACAATTTCATAACCTTGCCAGAACGGTGACCTATAGCACGATTTAAAAATAAAACAAAAACTATAACTTTTTTTTTTAAATAAAGATAAAATTTGATAACTTAACAAAAATACTAGTGAGATTGCACATGGATTATGTGTTTCAAAAAAAACGTTTACTGCCAATGCACAAAAATGGAGTACCATGAACATTACTTCAACAAAAGTCCTGACTTTCTCATAATTTCTATTTTCAGAGTAGTTACTTCTATCTGTAAATGCTTGAAATTTGGGTTCTGCTTCCTTTCTTGTGACTCTTGTTTTGCTCTTTTCACGGCGTGTTTTGGCGCTCTTTTGATTTTGTGATCTGCATTTGAACCGAAAACAGCTTTCCAGGGTCGGTTTTCTAGAATCCAGTGGTTGATGGGTTGAGCTTGGTTAGAAGCACTGTAGTGACTTAGGCTTGTGTGGCTGAAAGCACCGGTGCAGCCACAGCCTCTGCCGGTTTCCCATCTTAGCGTTCTTGTGAAACACTGACGGGTTAACTTGGGATTTTTATTAGGAGGTTCTTAACTTCTAGGAGACACCTCAGATTTCAAAGGGTTTTCAGGTTCTTTTTTTGTGGAGAGGGGGAGCTATGTCAACTTATCAGTCAAGTCTTCATTTTTCTTATAGCAGTGTATGGTTTAGCTTCAACTATGTCGATATAAAGCTTCTTGTCTGTTATATGGACCTTGTTCGTGTCACCTGTAGTTAAACAAGTAGTTGCTTTCTCAATGAGGTCTCTAGATAGCTTTGATGGTTTTGATTACATCAAGAAAATCTTCTAGTGGTGGCTGTGAGCTGAATTTCAATAAGTTCCCTTGATAAACTGGCTTTATTGTCATTCAATTGAACCTTCTTGTAACAGCATGTTCTCCATCATCCAGTATGGATTTATTATCAATCCTCATCTGCCACATTTCGAGCACTACCTCAATGAGAAACTTTACTCGGACAAGGGATTTGTAAGTTTATTTACATTGGTTTATCTATTTGGCATTTGAGCAAGGCGACTCTAGAGAGATGGGTGCAGTATATTTTATCACCTTCTCCCAAATGGACTTGTCAATAAAAGAAACAGGGTACGGTAATCAGCGTAGTTTGCTCAAAAACATTAAGCCTAGGTCACCATATCTTTCATCCTCCAATGCCATTAGGAATTTAATCAAATCTTCACAAGAATCACTATAAACCTTTGTTTTTGTTTCGTGTATGTAGAATGATAGAAACCTTGAGTATGATTTATTTTTGGCCACATATAATAGAGGGGAAAAATAAGAATCCCTCACGGACTCAACATAAGTCGGGCTTGGGCCTATATTATTCTATAACAGGAATGTATCATTTATGGTTTAAACTTTTAATAATGTGTTGATATTGTAAAGATATAGTCTTTATAAAACCATTCAATATGGTCACTAAAAGATTCTTTGTATGTATCCCTGCCAAATTTATGTCGACATATATGATCATCGTGTATATGTGATTTTAAAGAATTTTTAAATAGAAATGAATTTTATATTCCGGCTCGATTATGTATTATAACACTCTTTTTAAATTAGTTTCATACTATTAACATTTTCAACAATTAATAAAATTCAAGAAACGGGCTACAACTTTATAATCAGTATAGAAGTATGATGACGATTTGATTTTGTTTTCAAATGGTTAGAGATGCGTTCTATACATGAGTTTTCAGAAAAATAACTTAGACACCCTATTTAGAAAATTTTAAGGACCAAATTCATGCATTTCCGAAGTTTTACTAGTCAGTGAGTGACTTTTAGTCTATATCTTATATTGTAGTGATATTAGCCTGGAATCAAGATATGAAAAATATAAAAATCAAGAGTAAACTTCGGTGCCTTTTGTTAATACGACACAAGAATTACCTATGATTACGAACCGAGCAGATTTGAGAGCGTGAATGAAATCGTTAGCTAGTAGCAATCAAACTCACACGTACGACCATGAACATCTTCTGATCATCGAACCCAAGAACCCACATGTTAGGAACCGATGAACAAAAACTTACGCAATTATCACGAACACAGCCCGCATGAAACCAAAAATAGGGAACCTTTAACAGAACACGAGACGGTCAAATTTTAATTCGAAAAGGAACGTACCTACTCGAATACAAACTCTACAAAAAAAATATGGGCATTTAGTGACAATTTTATGGTCACACCACAAAAAAGTTGTTAGTAAAAATACATTGTTTACTTACCTTTTCCAAAAGTGTAAGCATATTGTAGTTTGGCTCATATTTTAAAAAGTGGTAAGCAAAAGTCTTTATTTCTTACCCACAATTTTAAAAAGTTTTAAGTTGTAGTCTTAATTTTTACCCTCTCTTTTTAAAAAAGTGTCACTTTAGTCTTTACTTGTACCCACTCTTTTTTACAATGTGTAAGTTGATAGTTTACTTTTAACCCACACTTTTTAAAGGTGTCAGTAGATAGAATCTTCTTTTACCCATCACTTTTTACAAAATGTAAATAATAGTCTTACTTTTACTCACACTTTTAAAAAGTGTGAGAAAAATGTAATTTTTCTCGAAAAAAAGTGTGTTAGAAAAGTCTATCGTTCTAAACTAGAAATGAAAATAATTATACACGTAGATCGGACGAAACAATCAGTTCCGTCCTTTCTTAATAAATTTGGATGTTTGGTTCCAGGTTGATTCAGTCTTAAGCAAATCGTTCATTATGTTATGTTGGACCGGACGGACCTGAATCGCCCTAGACATTGTTACCGAAAATTTTTAGTTGATACTCGGTCCCGTAGTTTTGTTACTATATACACTAAGAGTGTGAGTGGAAATAACTTTTTTTTTTAACTATTTCTTTAGAAAGTGTGAATATAAGTAGGTTTTATCAAAGAAAAAAAAGTGCTACGAAAATTCTAACTTGTATCTAGGGGGTAATCGGGTTGACCCGGTCGTGTTCGGGTCAATTCGGGTTGAGGGTAAAAATTTCATACCTGAACCCGACCATTTATTAAACAAGGTTATTAGGTTCTGGTTCAGGTCACCTGAATTGTGTAATTGACAAAAAAAAAATAACGTTACTCTTTTTAAATTATTTTTTTATTAAAATAAATTAAAATTTGTATTTGGGTCAATTCCGGTTGACCGAACCGTATTAACCTAAACAATTTCAACCTTTACCCGACTTATTTAGATGCTGTGGACCCATAATTTATCGAATTAGTTTTTTGACTCGGTTGACCCGAACAACTAAACCTATATCGCTTTTTCGGTTTCGGTTCAGGTCAAGTCTGGTTTTTGGACAACGCTACAAGTTGCATATGTACTCTTCAAAAAACTTTTTAACAAAATGTAGTTACTTCTAAATAAATTAACTTTAATACTTGTAACTACTGTTTAGATCCTTTTTAAAATAATTCTTGGTAAATAAATTAACTTTTTAACCTGAACACTTACTATCATCCCATTTCATAAACCGTTTTTTCCCCAAAATGGTCACCACTCACACTCACTCACTCAATTCGCTATTGAATTGAAGTTCCTTTACCAACCCTCCACTCTCTATCAATAAATGCCGCAACATACAAATACGTTTGGTTTTAATCGAAGCTCACTGTAGATCGTCACTCAATTCGGTATATTTTTATTTTTATTTTGTTTATTTTAATAGTGATGAAATTAGTTATTAGATTTGATTTTAATTGTGAATTTAGGTCTGAATTGACAAAATTAGATTCTAAATGCGATGTTGAGATTAGGTTGATGTGATTTTGATTGATGAAGTCACCTTAAATTGGTATGATTATAGGTTTAATAGTGATGAGATTAGTTATTATTGATCGTAGATATACTGTTATTACTGCGATATGAATAGTTAAATCATGATGTTTCATTTTGTTTTTTAAGTTAGTAATTTTGTATATTCTAGTTATTTATTGGCGATACATATAGTTAGAGTTTGGCTTTTTTTTATATGTTTATAGTTTAATGTGTTATCTTAGATTAGATTTGGATAAGTGAGTCACGTAACTGATCTAAAAAAGATACTGAGCGGTCGGTGTTAAACTAAATATCGGTTTTTTAACTGTTTAGGTTACAAGAAATTGTTTTTGGATCTCATACATTTCATATACACGTATTCTGCAGAACTTTATTTGGAAACATTCAAAAAAAAAACGATATGGCACCAAAATACAATTTATATATTGTACATATTTTAGCCCATCCAAAAGTGCTTTTGTGCTTGACTTTTGTTAAAATCATTAGCTTCTCATCCAAACATTATGACACTATATGGGCTAACGTCATCTCTCACATCAACCTCATGCCTAAACTCTCATATGTGTGTAAACAGTACGTTTATCATATACAATATTTTTTGGTATTTGTTTGAATTATTTTTGCTTGGGTAGGTATCAAAAACTGGGTGGTCTCACCACATTCGCACCTAAGTTGTTCGCCTTGTCTTACTTGTACAGTTTAAATATTGTGGAATCCGTCTTTTTTTTTTTATTTATTTTCCGAAATAACAAATGGTCTAGTTGAAGCAAAAGTGTCTAGTTAAATCCATGTTTAGTAGAATGGTGGATGTGGTGTGGGCATCTTCTTCCATAACAAAAATATCAAAAAACAATATACCTATTGTCAACCAATAGCTCTCCTAAAAATCCTTGTATACCACTAACAATGGGAGTCGCGTGGCTAATCACACACAACAAAGATAGGGTCATGCCATTTGTGCCACAATGACGAGGACCATGGTCCTCCTTGACTTGGTAATTAAGCTCTAATTATCCTAGTTTAGGTCACTAATTTCAATCTTTAAGGTTCTATAACGATAGAGTCCAGTGACACTGAAGCATAACAATGAACGAAAGGTCGTACGCTGTCTTATAACACATGAAAAGTACTAACCAATATATCACAATAAAGATCATTTAGAACATATGCTATTTACGTTGGATCAATATCTAGAAAAGGATACAATAGAAGAACTACGAAATTCGTTTCGATTATATCGCAAAATAAAAGAATAAGATCAGATATACGTACCTTACTAATCTTGATTACTGAACAAAGTCCGGTATCTTATGTTCCTTCATTTGATCTATTGAAATTAGTTGGATACTAATTAATAATGAATGAACTATTAGATTTCGTTGTTTGATCGTATAATCATTTATGATTTTCTTCACTTATATATCATTATTGTTTGATTTACTATTCTTTTTTATATGTTAAATCCCATGTTATGAATTAGTTCACCAACTGTTCATTGACATGACTAATAACAAATGATTTTGCTTTTGTGTAAACAATCAAATGTGAATTAATGTTAATAGACCTTGCAGGTATTTTATATTTGACTCACGGGTACCCGTCCATAGCAACAGGTATTTTTGTGGCAGATATAGACGATATGCTTATTGTGATAAGTAGTTTGGGTAACATGAAAAATTGATCGTGTTACAAAAATTTAAATGTATTTGCATATATGATTGTTACATGCGATGGACTCATTACTACTAAACAAAAAATTATTAGAACATACGAATCAGTCTTTTGTTTATTAGTTGGTGTCTTGACATTTATTTTAAAAAAGTGTATTATGAATTGGTTTCACTTTTCCCCATAGTTAACAATATGGTAACTCTCAATTTTGAGCACTCGCACTTAATACAAAAAATTTACTACCATGGGTCCATATTATTATTTTACAGTGAATCAAATTCATGGAAAAATAGTTATATGCTGGTGATAACCTATGTGAACAGATATTTTGTGGAAGATATATACATCTTTGAAGATGTTTGGTTGTAATGTTAAAAGGATATTCAAAATATTTTTTGTTGTACTCACACAATTTTGAATTCATATTATCATACATATTAACTTTAATATCTCCACTAATATTCTTTTATTTACCGTAATACTATTGTCGTACCAAATTATATTATCTTATTGACTTTGCTCACAATTTAGAATGTGAGAGTTTTGCATTATACCTGTTTCTCCACCTTTGAAGCAATTGATTAAATGTTAATGAAAGTGAACATTTATTTTAAATTTCTTAAATTAGTTTAGTGGTCAAATTTTTTAAGACGGAAGGGATTTAACTTTAATTATGGTACAGCAAATAATGCTAACGCAAGTTGACAAAAATCAAAAAACTATTTTAGTAACAAAAATTGTGTTCATTTTAAAAGTTTTAATTGGCTAATGATTTATTAGTATAATTTTATTAAAACTTTTAGTAACTAATAAGTATTGACTATAAAGGAATTTTATTAGATTCTTTATCCAATTAGGCAGACTGTATTTGAGTCAATTGTACGAATATGGTCTATTTTTTATTGAAACCAATAATGTTAAAGAGGTCACTGGACAAACATTATTTTGTGGAATTGTATTTCGGTCACAAATATATAAATAATCTTTCATGTAATCATGAACCTTGTTTAGTTTGTTACGATTGCATCATTAGTCTGACAATATCAATTAAACTATATATTATTATGTTGCTATGGCTAAACAAAAATTAACTTATTATTATTCGTCAAAAGATCAAACATTATTGTAAAACAAGAAATAATTAAAAAAGCGGATGCATGTTTGTTCTATATATTTAACACATGGGTCTTCATTAGTGGATTCAATTCTTCTTGAACCTTTGATCAATAGTTCATTTTTGTTCGTGACTATACAACCTTCACCACCACCATCTCCCTCGCTTATCTTGGTTGTAAACTTATATTGAGGGAGTACTTGCAGGTGCTTTCAAATGATTCGAACATTTACTACTTACAAATAGGAAAGTAGGTGATTTAATGTTTTCAATGTTTTAACAGTATAATAATATGCATGAACATTTTTTACTGATTAACTTACTTTTGTGGACTTTCTTTACAGTCCATGAGTTTGAAGTTTCATTTTTTCCTCGATGTATTGTTTTAATCGTAGTAGTTGGCCAAAATTCAGTCTTATTGTATCCGATCACATCTAGCATACAAAATTTTCGTGTTACATTCATAATTGGTAGAAAGAATCATAAACTGTTTAAGGCTTCAGTTTCACATTCCAATATCTTCTAAAAAGGTTTGAAATACCATGAAAATATTCACACTTATTGGTCAGTCATGCTATTAACGCTTAGACGCATTCGGTTCAGCACAATGCAATAAGAAGGGTTGAAAGATAATTTGCAATAAATGCATAACCTTCACATTCCATAGTTGGTGCTAGAATTACGTAGACACACTCAAAACTCCTTTACATTTTGGCCTCGTAAAATTGCAAAATAAAATTTATGAACATGAATCAAGGACTTGAATAATAATATAAGGGGATGGACGTTTCGAATTCAATTTACCAATTTTTTTCTAGAGAAGGAATTCCTATAACATAATGAAGTTTATTGTTATATTAAAATGTATTATAACTTCTCACATTATGATCATCTCGTAGATCGATCACTTTGGGTCTGCTGTGAATGGGGACATCACGCTTTCATGAATCGTGACTTTTATAAGCGTTTACATAATTTCCCCAATTGTATTAATAGAAGAGATTGTAATGGTTCGAAATATAATTGTTTGCATTTCAAAGAATGTGTTGAATAACATAAACGTAATAAGCGAATCACACTTATTAATACTATACCAAAATAAAAACACGGTTATTTACTAACCGGACGGAGGAAGGAATTGAATTGTGGGGGGCACAAATTTTTTTGGCAATAGCAACAAAATACGGCAAAAAAATTAGGATCGAAATGAAAAATAAGTATTGTCAGATTTGAAGATTTTAGAATGTTAAATGTTGGATTTTAGTGTGAGTGATGGACAATTTGAGTTTTGAGTAGTGGCCAGTTAAAAAAAATTCATAATGATTACAAATACTCTATAATCTCATCCCCCTCCCCCCAAAAAAAACACCAAAATGGATCAAGCCCCTTTACCACACAAAATTATATTCAACATTAGAAAATTCAATTTAGTATTTCAAACATGGAATTGTAGAATGATAGAAAACCCTTGAGGTATGATTTATTATTGAGCCACAATATATAGAGTGGAAACATAAGCAAACCCTAATGGACACAAACCCACAAGTCGGGCTTGGGCCTAATTATTACTACACTCCCTCGCAGTTCGAATGCGAATCGAGAAAGCCTCGGTCGGGAGAAGTAAAACTAGAAAATAAGAAATAAAACAACACCAAAACATGAAGTATAACAAAACAATAACGTGACTTTAGACGTTTTAAACTCGTGACCTTAGCACGATTTAACCAATCATGACTTAGCATGAACGTGACTTTAGCACGATTTAACAACTAATGGACCTTTAGCATGAAAGTGACTTAGCACGATTAAACAACTCTTGACCTTAGCTATGAACGTGACATTTGCACGATTTTTAGTAACTATAACCTTAGCTTTGTACGTGACCTTAAGCACGATTTAAAAATAAAACAAACAACCTTTAATTTTTTTTTTAAATAAAAGTAAAAATTGTTTATATACTTAACAAAAATACTTGTGAATTGCCATGGCTATTTGAGTTTCAAAAAAAGTTTACTGCCAATGCACAAAATGTAGAACATGAACATAACTTCAACCAAAGACCTTGACTTCACATAATTACTATTTTAGAGAGTACTTCTTGCCTGTAAATGCTTGAAATTTGGGTTCTTCTTCCTTCTTAGAATGGACTTTGTTTTGCTTCTTTCACTGGCTGGTTTTGGCGCTCCATTTGAATTTTGATCTGCATTTGAACCGAAAACAAGCTTTCCAGGACGTTTTTCTAGAACCAGAGGTTGATGGTGTTGAGCCATTGGTAGCACTGGTAGTGGCTTCGGCCTTGTGTGGCTGAAGCACCGGTGCAGCCACAGCCTCAGCCGGTTTCCCATCTAGCCGTCTTGCTGAACCACTGAACGGGTTAAACTTGGGAATTTTATTAGGAGGTTCTTCAACTTCTGGAGACACCTCAGATTTCAAAGGTTTTTCAGGTTCTTTAAGTCGAGAGGGGGTGACACAAGTCAACTTACATCAGTTTCATTTATACTTATAGCTGCTGATGGTTAGATTCTAAACTATGTCGATATAAAAATTTCTTGTTGTTATATGGCACTGATCGTAGTCGGCCACAAGTTGTTAAAAAGGTAGCTTTCTCCAATTGGGTCTCTTAAGATAGCTTTTGAGGTTTGATACATCAAGAAAATCTGTGGTGTGAGGCTGAAGTTTCACATAAGTTCCCTTTGATAAACTGGCATTCTTGACATTCACAATATCCCCTTCTTGTAACAGCATGTTCTCCATCATCCAGTATGGAATATATATCAATCCCTCATCTGCCACAAATTCGAGCACACCACAATGAGAAACTTTACTGGCCAAGGGATTTGTAAGTTTAAATAACATTGGATAATCTATTTGCAAATGCGCAAGGCGATCAAGAGCAGATGGGGGCATTATAATTTTATCACCCTTCTCCAAATGGGACTTGTCAATAAAAGAAACAGGGTAACAGCGATAGTTCTGCTCAAACATTGAAGCTAGGTCACCATAATCTTCATCCTCCAATGCCATTATGGAATTTAATCAAATCCTTCACAAGATCACTATAAAACCTTTGTTTTTGTTTCGTGTATGTAGAATGATAGAAAACCCTTGAGGTATGATTTATTATTGAGCCACAATATATAGAGTGGAAACATAAGCAAACCCTAACGGACTCAAACCCATAAGTCGGGCTTGGGCCTAATTATCTACTAACAGGAATGTATTTATGGTATAAACATTGAATAAAGTGATGATATTGTAAATATATAGTCTTAAAAACCATTCAATATGGTCAACAAAGATTCTTTGTATGTAACCCCTGCCAAATTTATGTCGACATATAAGTTCCAACCGTGTATATGTGATTTTAAAGAATTTTTAAATAGAAACTGAATTATTATTCCGGTCGATTATGTATTATAACACTTTTTAAATTAGTTTCAACTATTCAACATTTTCAACAATTAAAAAATTCAAGAAAACGGGCTACACACTTTATAATGTAGTATAGAAGTATGATACGATTAGATTTTGTTTCAAATGGTTAGAGACGCGTTCTAAACATGAGTTTTCAAAAATAACTTAAGACACCTAATTAGCAAATTTTAAGACCCAAAAACATGCAATACGAAGTTTACTAGTCAGTGGTGACTTTTAGTCTATAACTTATATTGTGTGATCTTAGCATGGAATCAAGAATGAACAAATATAAAACTCATGCGTAACATCTGATCCTTATGTAAATACGACACAAGAATTACCTCTGATCCGAACGAGCACGATTTGAGAGCGATAATGAAAACGAGCAGTAGCAATCAAACTCCAACACGTACAGACATGAACATCATCATCATCATCGAACCCAAGAACCCACATGTATAGGAACCGATGAACAAAACTTACGCCTTATCACGAACCACAGCCCGCATGCAACCAAACTAGAACCTTTAACCAGAACACGAGCCGGTCAAATTAAATTCGAAAAGGAACAGTAACCTCACTCGAATACAAACACTACAAAAAAATGGGCATTTAGTGACACAACTTTTAATGACACACACAAAAAAAGTGTAAGTAAAAGTACATGTTTACTTACACTTTTCCAAAAAGTGTAAGCAATAGTTTAGTTTTGCTCATACTTTTTAAAAAGTGTAAGCAAAAGTCTTATTTTTACCCACACTTTTTAAAAAGTGTAAGTAGTAGTCTTATTTTTACTCACACTTTTAAAAAAGTGTAAGTATAGTCTTACTTTTACCCACACTTTTTACAAAGTGTAAGTGATAGTCTTACTTTTACCCACACTTTTTACAAAGTGTAAGTGATAGTCTTACTTTTACCCACACTTTTTACAAAATGTAAGTAATAGTCTTACTTTTACTCACACTTTTAAAAAGTGTGAGAAAAATGTAGTTTTTCTCGAAAAAAGTGTTAGGGAAAAGTCTAACGTCTAAATAGAAATGAACATAATAGACCGTGGATCGGACCGAAACATCAGTCCGTCCTTTCTCTAATATTTGGTGTTTGGTCCGGTCTGATTCAGCCTTAAGCAAAACCGATCATTATGCTATGTTGGACCGGACAGGACCTGAATCGATCCAGACATGTACCGAACATTTTAGTCTGATACTCGGTCCCGTGTTTTGTACCTAATACCCTAAAGAGTGTGAGTGGAAATAACTTTTTTTTAACTATTTCTTTAGAAAGTGTGAATATAAGTAGGTTTTATCAAAGAAAAAAAAGTGCTACGAAAATTCTAACTTGTATCTAGGGGTTAATCGGGTTGACCCGGTCGTGTTCGGGTCAATTCGGGTTGAGGGTAAAAATTCCATACCTGAACCTGACCCTATTTAAACTCAGGTTATTCAGGTTCAGGTCAACCCGAATTTGTGTAAAATGTCAAAAAAAAATAACTTTACTCTTTTAAATATTTTTTTATTAAAAAAAAATTTTAAAATTTGTATTTGGGTCAATCCGGTTGACCCGAACCCGAATTAATCAAAACATTTCAACCTGATACCCGACCTTATTTAGATGTCGGGTTGACCCGAATTAACTCGAATAAGATTTTTGACTCGAATGACCCGACCCAAACAAACTTATCGCTTATTCGGTTTCGAGTTCAGGTCAAGTCGGTTTTTTGACACCGCTACAAGTTGTATCTGTACTCTTCAAACTTTTTAACAAAATGTATTAACTACTAAATAAATTTACTTTACTACTAGTCTACTACTGATTTAGATCCATTTTAAAACTACTACAGTAAATAAATTAACTTTTTAACCTGAACACAACATATCCATCCCCTTTCACAAACTTTTTCCCCAAATCGTCACCCTCACCCTCACACTCACTCACTCAATTCCGCAACATACAAATTCGTTAGGGTTTAATCGAAGCTCACTGTAGATCGTCACTCAATTCGGTATATTTTTATTTTAATTTTGTTTATTTTAATAGTGATGAAATTAGTTATTAGATTTGATTTTAATTGTGAATTTAGGTCTGAATTGACAAAATTAGATTCTAAATGCGATGTTGAGATTAGGTTGATGTGATTTTGATTGATGAAGTCACTTCAATTGGTTGATTATAGGTTAATAGTGATGAGATTAGTTATTATTTGATGTAGATATACCTGTTATATGATAAGAATAGTTAAATCATGATGTTTCCATCTGTTTTTTAGTTAGTTAATTTTGAATATCTAGTTATTATTGGCGATACATATAGATAGTGTTATGGCTTATTTTTTATGTTTATAGTTTACATGTGTTATCTTAGATTAGATTTTGGATAAGTGAGTCACGTAACTGAACTGACAAGTTACTAGCGGTTCGGTGTTAAAAAAATATCGGATATTTTACTGTTTAGGTTACAAGACATTGTTTTTGGCTCACATACCTTTCAAATCACGTCATCTGCAGCCTATATATGGAAACATGTAAAAAAAAAAACGAATGGACAACAAAATAAAATTTATACATGTACCTCATATAGCCCATCCAAAAGTGCTTTTGTGCTTGACTTTGTTAACTCATTAGCCATCTCATCCAACATTATGACGACTATATGGGCAAAGTCATCTCTCACATCAACCTCAAGCCTAAACCTCACAATGTGTGAAAACAGTACGTTTATTCAACAATATTTATTTTGGTAATTTGTATGACAAATTCTTGCTTGGGTAGTTCACAAACAGGGTGGTCTCACACATCGCACCAAAGTTGTTCACCTTGTATCTTTTACAGTTTACTATTGTGGAAATCCCGAAATAACAAAGTGGTCTAGTTGAAGCAAAAGTGGTCTAGTAAATCCACGTGTAGTAGCAATGGTGGATGAGGTGTTGGGCACTCTTCTCCATCCACAACAATATCAAAACAATATACCTATGGTCAACCAATACGCCTCCTAAAAATCCATTATACCACCAACAATGAGGAGACGCCGTGGACTAATCACACCACCACAGATAGTGTCATGCCATTTGTGCCACAATGACGAGGCCATGGTACCTCCATGGCTAGTTAATAGCTCAAATACCCAAGTTTAAAGTCACAATATCAATCAATAAGGTTCAATAACAATAGAGTCCAATGACAATGAAGCAATAACAATGAACGAAAGGAGTCATTATAACAATGAGGTACTAACAATATATCACAAAAAGATCATTAGAACAATGCAATAACGATGGATCAATCGTCAAGCAAAGGAACAATAGAAGTACTAACGAAAAATCCGTACGATCATATTCGCAAATAAAAGAATAAGATCAGATATCCGTACCTTACTAATCTTGATTCTAAAACAAATTCCGAACTTATGTTACCATCAAATGATCTATAGAAATTAGTTGACTACTAATTAATAATGAAAGAACTAATTATTATTACTTTGTGTTGATCGTATAATCATTTATGATTTTTCACTTATATATCATTATTGGTTTGATTTACTATTCATTATTATCATATAAAACCCATGATAAGAATTAGTTCACCCACTGATCATTTACATGACTAATAACAACTGATTTTGCTATTGTTTAACAATCAAATGTGCATCTAAAGTTATAGACCTTGCGGTATTTTATATTTGACTACACGGGTACCCCTGCATAGCAACGGGAATTTCTAGTGACAGACAATTAACGATATGCGATATTGTGATAAGTATTTTGGGTAACATGAAAAATAGAACGTGAAAAAATTAAAATGTATTTGCAAATGATTGTAACATGCGATGACTCATTACTTACTCAACAAACATTATATAACATACGAGCTTTGTGTTAGTAGGGTGTTTGGCATTGATTTTAAAAAGTGATTATAGAAATGTTACACTTTTCCCCATTGTTACAATATGGAACCTCAATTTTGAGCACTCGCTAAAAAAACAATTTACTACCATGGGTCCATATTTAATTTTACCAGTGACTCAAATACATGAAAAGTAGTTATTATGCATTGGTGATAACCAATGTGAACAGATATTTTGTGGAAGATATATAACCATTTTGAATATTATTTGTTGTAAATGATCAAAGGCTATTCAAAATATCTTGAGTTGATACTCACCAATTTAGAAATCATATTATCATACACATAAACTTACTCATCTCACATAGAATTCTTAAATTTACCGAATGCTATTTTCGTACCAAATTAAATATCCAGATTGACTTTGCACACAATTTGAGAAAGTGAGAGTTTTGCATTATCAACCAATTCACCCTCTTGGAAGCAATTTGATTGAATGTTAATGAAAGTGAACATTTATTTTAAATTATCTTCAAATAGTAATGTGGACAAATTTTTTAAGACGGAAGGGATATTACTTTATTTACGGACAGACAAATAATGTAATGTAAGTTGACAAAAATTCTAAAACTAATTAGTAACAAAAAATGGTTCATTTTAAAAAAACGTTTTAATTCGGCTAATGATTTATTAGTATAAATTATTAACTATTAACTAATAAGTAATGACAATAAAGGAAATTTATTAGAACTTTTAATCAAATATGCCACTGTATTTGAGACAATTGTACGAATATGGTCTATTTTTATTGAACCAATTAATGTTCAGAGCTCACCTAACAAACATTATTAGTGGGTCTGTAGAATTATATCAAAAAAATCATTCATGAAATCATGAACCTTGTTAAATCTATGATACGAATGCATCATATAGTCTGAACAATACTCAATTAAACTATATATTACTATGTTGAAATGGCATAACAAAATTAACTTATTATAATAGACAAAGATCAAACATAATGTAAAAAAAGAATAAAATTAAAAACGGATGCATGATTGTTCAATCTATTAAACACATGGGTCTTCATAGTGGATTCAATTCTTATTGACCTTTGATCAATCAGCTTCCTTTTTGTGCTTGACTATACATCCTCCCCACACCATCTCCCTCACTTTTCTTGGTTGAACTCTTATATTGAGGAGTACTTGCGGTGCTTTTCAAATGATCGAACATTTACTAACTTACACATAGGAAAGTAGGTCATTAAAAGTTTACAATGGTTAACAGTAATAATATGCAAGATCATTTTTTATGATACTACTATTATGGACTTACTTAAGGTCCATGAGTTTGAAGTTTCATTTTTCCTCGGTGTATTGTTTAAATCGTAGTTGGCTAAACATTCAGTCTTATTGTATCCCGATCACATCTAGCATACAAAATTTTCGTGTTACATTCATAATTGGTAGAAAGAATCATAAAATGTTTAAGGATTCATATTCACACTTATTGGTCAGTCATGCTATTAAAGCTTAGACGCATTCGGTTCAGCACAATGCAATAAGAAGGTTGCATGATCACTTCTGCAATACATGCATCACATCACCTTCATTAAGTTGGTGCTAGAATTAGTAGACACACTCAAACACTCCTTTACATTTTGGCGCCTTGTAAAATTGCAAAATAAACATATGAACATAATCAAAGACTTGAAAAAAATATAGACAAGACGTTTCGAATTCCATTACCAATTTTTTTTTAGAGAATGGAATTCCATAACAAAATGATGTATTGATA
Source organism: Tanacetum coccineum (assembly GCA_026074375.1). Classification (NCBI taxonomy): domain Eukaryota; kingdom Viridiplantae; phylum Streptophyta; class Magnoliopsida; order Asterales; family Asteraceae; genus Tanacetum; species Tanacetum coccineum. The sequence goes on from BQNB010037505.1 coordinate 30,937, forward strand.
TATTAATGATATACCTTCTCATCCATTATGATCATCTCTAGATCGATCACTTTGGGTCTGCTGTGAATGGGGACTCACGCTTTCATGAATCGTGGCTTTTATAAGCGTCATTAACATAATTCACCCCACATGTATTAATAGAAGAGATTGTACAATTAAGAAAAAAAATTATTATGCATTTCAAAGAATGAGTTGAATAACAAAAAAATAAGTGAATCACACTATAATACATACCCAAAATAAAACGTGGTTAAATTACTACCACTGGTGGACCAAGAAATTGAATTGTGGGGGGCAAATTTTTTTTGAAATAGCAACAAAATACGGCAAAAAAACTACGATCGGAATGAAAAATGGAGTATTGTCACTTAGAAATGAAGAATTTTAAGGTTTTTGAGTGTTAAATGTCGGACTTTAGTTGAGTTTTGAGTAGTGGCCAGTTAAAAAAAATCTCAAAATTGATTACAAAATACACGATATCGCATCCCCCCACCCCCATAAAAACCAACATGGATCCGCCCCTGATTACCACACAAAATTATATTCAACATTAAGAAAAAATTCAAATTACATATTTCAAACATGGAATTGTAGAATGATAGAAAACCCTTGAGGTATGATTTATTATTGAGCCACAATATATAGAGTGGAAACATAAGCAAACCCTAATGGACACAAACCACAGTCGGGCTAGGGCTAATTTATCTATATCACTCCTCGCAGGTCACGTTTCGGAATGGCGAAATTGAGAAAGCTCGGACTGGAGAAGTAACCTAGAAATTTAGAATAAAACTAAACAATATCATTTACACCGTATACAAACTATAACGTGACTAGCATGTTTTAACAATCGTGACATTTGACGATTTAACACTCATGCCTTAGCTTATGAACGTGACCTTTTAGCAGATTATAACATATCATGGTCCTTAGCATGAACGTGACCTTAGCACGATTTAACAACTCATGACCTTAGCATGAACGTGACCTTAGCACGATTTAACAACTCATAACCTTAGCATGAACGTGACCTTAGCACGATTTAAAAATAAAACAAACAACTATAACTTTTTTTTTTAAATAAAGATAAAAATTTGTATAACTTAACAAAAATACTAGTGAATGCACATGGCTATATGAGTTTCAAAAAAAAAGTTTACTGCCAATGCACAAAAATGTAGAACATGAACATAACTTCAACCAAAGACCTTGACTTCACATAATTACTATTTTAGAGAGTACTTCTTTCCTGTAAATGCTTGAAATTTGGGTTCTTCTTCCTTCTTAGATGACTCTTGTTTTGCTTCTTTCACGGCGTGTTTTGGCGCTCCATTTGAATTTTGATCTGCATTTGAACCGAAAACAAGCTTTCCAGGACGTTTTCTAGAACCAGAGGTTGATGGTGTTGAGCCATTGGTAGCACTGGTAGTGGCTTCGGCCTTGTGTGGCTGAAGCACCGGTGCAGCCACAGCCTCAGCCGGTTTCCCATCTAGCCGTCTTGCTGAACCACTGAACGGGTTAAACTTGGGAATTTTATTAGGAGGTTCTTCAACTTCTGGAGACACCTCAGATTTCAAAGGTTTTTCAGGTTCTTTATAGTCGAGAGGGGGAGCAAAGTCAACTTCACAGTCAGTTTCAATTATACTTATAGCAGCTGATGGTTTAGCTTCAACTATGTCGATATAAAACTTCTTGTTGTTATAATGGAACCATGATCGTGGTTTTTTTCCCCCCAACCAGTAGTTAATAACAAGAGTAGCTTCTCAATGAGGTCTACAAAGATACTTGAGTTTGATACCTCAATGAAAATCAGTGGTGTGAGGCTGAAGTTTCACAACAGATCCCTTTGATAAACCTTGCAATCTTATACATACACAATATCCCCTTCTTAGTAACACCATGTTTTCTCCATCAATCCATATGGAAAAATATATCAAGTCCCCTACAATCTGCCACAAATTCGAGTCACACCACAATGAGAACCTTTACTGGCCAAGGGATTTGTAAGTTTAAAAACTTGGCATAATCTATTTGCAAATAGCGCAAGGCGATCAAGAGCAAATGGGGGCATATATAATTTTATCACCCTCTCCAAATGGGACTTGTCAATAAAAAGAAACAGGGTAACATCGATAGTTCTGCTCAAACATTGAAGCTTAGGTCACCATAATCTTCATCCTCCAATGCCATATGTGAAAATTAAAATCAAATCCTTCACAAGAACACTATAAAACCTTTGATTTTTTGTTTCGTGCATGTATGAATTGATAGAAACCCTTGAGGTATTATTAATACATGAGCCACAATAAATAGAGTGTAAACAAAAGCAAACCCTAACGGACTCAAAACCCCTAATTCGGGCTTGGTGCCAACTTATCTACTAACAGGGAATGTATTAATGGAAAAACATTGAATAAAAGTGATATAATGTAAATAATATAGACTTAAAAACCATTCAATATGGTCAACAAAATTCTTTGTATGTAACCCCCAGCCAAATTTATGTCGACATATAATTCAACCGAGTATATGGGATATTAAATAATTTTTAAATAGAAACTGAATTAATATTCTCGGTCGATTATTGTATTGAATAACACTTTTTAAATTAGTTTCAACTATTCAACATTTTCAACAATTAAAAAAATTCAGAGAAAAACGTGGCTACACAACTTATAATATATAGAAGAATGATACATTTAGATTTGTTTCAAATGGTTAGAGACGCGTTTCTAGAAAACATGAGTTTTCAAAAATAACTTTAAGACACCTAACTCTCAAATTTTAGAAACCCAAAAACAGCAATGACGAAGTTTCTATTCATTGGTTGACTTTTAGGTCTATAACTTATATTGTTTGATCTTAGCATGGAATCCAGAATGAACAAATATAAACTCATGCGGTAACATCTATCCTAAATGTAAATACGACACAAAGAATTACCTCTGATCCGAACGACAACGATTTGAGAGCGATAAAGAAAACGAGCAGTAGCAATCAAACACAACCCGTACAATACGTAACAGACATGAACATCATCATCATCAACGAACCCAAGAACCCACTGTAATAGGAACCACAGAATCCAAAACTTACGCCTTATCACAACCACAAAAGCCCGCGAAGGCAACCAAAACTAGAACCTTTAAAAAACCAAACACGAGCCGGTCCAAATAAAATTCGAAAAGGAACAGTACCCTCACTCGAATACAAACACTACAAAAAAATGGGCATTTAGTGACACAACTTTTAATGACACACACAAAAAAAGTTAAGTAAAAATAGCATGTTTTACTTACACTTTCCAAAAAGTTTTAAGCATATTTTAGTTTTGACTCATAATTTTTAAAAAGTGTAAAGCAAAAGTCTTATTTTTTATCCCACGACATTTTAAAAAGTGTAAGTAGTAGCTTATTTTTTTTTTACCCCACACTTTTAAAAAAGTGTAACTGATAAAGTCTTTTCTTAACCCACACTTTTTACAAGTGAAAGTGATAGTCTTACTTTTAACCCACACTTTTACAAGGTGTAAGTGATAGTCTTACTTTTACCCACACTTTTTACAAAATGTAAGTAATAGACCCTTACTTTTACTTACACACTTATAAAAAAGGTGTAGAAAAATGTAGTTTTTTTCTCAAAAAAAGTGTTAGGGAAAAGTCTAACGTCTAAATAGAAATGAAAATAATATGCCGTAATCGTACCGAAACATCAGTCGTCCTATCTCTCTAATATTTGTGTTGGTCCGTCTGATTCAGTCTTTAAGCAAAAATCGATCATTATGTTAAGTGGACCGGACCGGACCTGAATCGACCCGAACATGTTTCCTTGACATTTTAGGTCTGATACTGCTGTCCCGTGATTTGTACCTAATATCCCTAAAGAGTGTGAGTGGAAATAACTTTTTTTTTAACTATTTCATTAGAAAGTGTTAATAAAAGTAGGTTTTATCAAAGAAAAAAAGAGTTGCTAACGAAAATTCTAACTTGATCTAGGGTTTACATCGGTTGACCCCTGTCGTGTTCAGGTCAATCTCGGTTGAGGGTACAAAATTTCATACCTGATACCCTACCCTATTTAAACTCAGGTTATTCAGGTTCAGGTTCATGTCCACCAGAATTTGTGTAAAAAGACAAAAAAAAATAACTGTTAAACTACTTTTAAATATTTTTTATTAAAAAAAAAATTTTTAAAGATTTTGTATTAGTGTCAATCCGGTTGACCCGAACCCTAATTAACCAAAAACAATTCAACCCAATACCCGACCATTAATTAGAAGTCAGGATTGACACAAATTTACTCGAATAAGATTTTTGACTCGAGAGACCCGACCTCCAAACAAACTTATCGCTTATTCGTTTTCGATTTCCAGGTCAAGTCCGGTTTTTTGACAACCGCTCAAAGTTGCATCTGTACTCTTCAAACTTTTTAACAAAATGAATTAACTACTAAATAAATTAACTTTACTACTAGACTACTACTTATTTAGACCATTAAAAAAACTAACTACTTTAAATAAATAATTTTAAACCTGAACACAACATATCCATCCCCTTTCATAAACGGTTTCCCCAAATCGTCACCCTCAACACTCACTCACATCATTCGCTAGATAGAATGAGAAAAACTTTACCCCCTCCCTCACACTCACTCACTCAATTCCGCAACATACAAATTCTTTAGGTTTTATCGAAGCTCACTGTAGATCGCACTCAATTCGGTTATATATTTATTTTTATTTTGTTTTATTTTAATAGTGACTGAAATTATTATAAGATTTTGATTTTAATTGTTAGTTTAGGTCTGAATTGACAAAATTAGATTCTAAATGCGAATGTTTGAGATTAGTGTTGATGTGATTTTGATTGATTAAGTCACATTCAATTGGTTGATTATAGGTTCATAGGATGAGATTAGATATTATTTGATGTAGATATAACCTGTTAAAAGATAGAAAAGATAAATCAAGATGTTTTCCATGGTGTTTATTAGTTAGTTAATTTTGAATATTCTAGTTAATAATTGGCGATACATAAAGATATGTTAGGGCTTATTATGTTTTTTATGTTTATAGTTTACATGTTTTTATCTTAGATTAAGATTTTGGATAAGGTGAGTCACGTAACTGAACTAACAAGTATCTTAGCTGGCTTCGGTGTTAAAAAAATATCGGATATTTATACTGATTAGGTTACAAGACATGTTTTTTGGTGGCTCACAAACCTTTCAAATCACGTCATCTGCAGCCTATATATGGAAAACATGTCAAAAAAAAAACGAATGGACAACAAAATAAAATTTATACATGTACGCTCAAATAGCCCATCCAAAATTGCTTATTTTTCTTTGACTTTGTTAACTCATTTGCCATCTCATCAACAATAAACGACTATATGGGCAATTGTCATCTCTCACAACACCTCACGCCAAACCTCACAATGTGTGAGAAACATTAACGTTTATCAACAATATTATTTGGTAATTTGTATTACAAAATCTTGCTTGGGGTAGTTCACAAACAAGGGAGGTCCAAACAAATCGCACCAAAGTTGTTCACCTTGATCTTTTACAGATTACTATTGTGACAAATCCCAGAAATAACAGAAGTGGTTCTAGTTGAAGCAAAAGTGGTCTAGTAAATCCATGAGTAGTATGCAATGGTGGATGAGTTTTGGCACTCTTCTCCATCCACAACAATATCAAAACAATATACCTATGTCAACAATACGCCTCCTAAAAATCCATTATACCACTAACAATGAGGAGACGCCGTGGACTAATCCCACCACCACAGATATGTCATAGGCCCATTTGTTCCACAGATGACTAGCCAAGGATACCACCATGGCTAGTTAATAATAAGCTCAAATACCCATTTTAAAAGTCGACAATATCCAATCATAAGGTTCAATAACAAAATGAGACCCAATGACAATGACGGCAATAACAATGAACGAAAGGAGTCATTATAACAATGAGGTACTAACAATATATCACAAAAAGACATTAGAACAATGCAATAACGATGGATCAATCGTCAAGCAAAGGAAAATTAAGAAGAACAACTAAAAAATCCGTACATTATATACGCAAATAAAAGAATAGATCAGATAATCCGTACCTTATTAATCTTGATTCAAAACAAATTCCGACAGTAGTTACCTATCCAAATGTATCTATAGAAATTAGTTACTACTAATTAATAATAGAAAGAACAAATATTATTACTTTTGTGTTGATCGTATAATCATTTATGATTTTTCACTTATATAACTCATTATTGGTTTTGTGATTTACTATTCATTATTATCATATAAAACCCATGATAAGAATTAGTTCACCCACTGATCATTTACATGACTAATAACAGCTGATTTTGCTATTGTTAATAAACAATCAAATGTGAACTAAAGTTATAGACCTTGCGAATTTTATATTTGACTACACAACGGGTACCCCTGCATAGCAACATGAATTTCTAGTGGCAGACAATTAACTAATGCATATTTGAGATAAGTATTTTGGGTAACATGAAAAATAGAAAACGTGAAAAAATTAAAATGTATTTGCAACTGTTTTGAAACATGCGATGACTCATTACTTACTCAACAAACATATATAAAACATAACAGCTTTGTATTAGTTGGGTGTTTGAACATTGAATTTAAAAAGTGTTATAAAAATGTTACACTTTTCCCCATTGTACAATGATGGAACCCAATTTTTGAGCACTCCGCAAAAAAACAAATTAACAACCATGGGTCCAATATAAATTATATACCAGTGACTCAAATTACATGAAAAATAGTTATTATGCATTGGTGATAACCAATGTGAACAGATTATTTAGTGGAAAATAAATAACCATTTTGGATATTGTTTGTTGTAAATTGATAAAAGATATTCAAAATATATTTAGTTGATACTCACCAAATAAGAAAACCATATTATCATACATATAAACTTACTTTCTCACACAAAAATTCTTAAATTTACCGAATACTAATTTTCGTACGCAAATTAAAATACCATATTGACTTTGCACAAATTTACAGAAAAGTGATAGTTTTGTCATTATCACCAATTCACCCTCTTGGAAGTCAATTTGAATTAAAATGTTAATCGAAAGTGAACATTTATTTTAAATTATCTTAAATAGTAACGAGACAAATTTTTTAAGACGGAAGGATATAACTTTTAATTATGGACAGACAAATAATGATAACGCAAGTTGACAAAAATTCAAAAACTAATTAGTAACAAAAAAAGGTTCATTTAAAAACAGTTTTAATTCGGCTAATGATTTATTTAGTATAAATTATTACTATTAGTAACTAAAAAAGTAATGACAATAAAGGCAATTTATTAGAACTATTAATCAAATATGCCCTGTATTTGAGTCAATAGTACGAATATGCTATTTTTTATTGAAACAATTTAATGTTAAGAGGTCACCTGACAAACATATTTAGTGTAAATTGTACGGTCCAAATAATATAAAAAATCATTCATGAAATCATGAACTTGTTAAATCTATGATACGAATGCTCATATAGTCTGAACAATACTCAATTAAACTATATATTATATGTTTGTAATGGCATAACAAAATTAACTTATTATAATATACCAAGATCAAACATAATGTACAACAAGAATAAAATTAAAAACGGATGCATGATTGTTTCAATCTAAGTAAAACACATGTGGGTCTTCCATATGGATTCAATTCTTCTTGACCTTATGACAATCATCTACCTTTTTGTTCTTGACTATACATCCTCCCCACACCATCACCCTCCTCTTTTCTTGGTTGAACTCTTATATGAGGAGTACTTGCGGTGCTTTTCAAATGATCGAGACATTTACAAACTTACACATAGAGGAATGATAGGTATTAAAAGTTTACAATTGTTAACAGTAATAATATGCATATCATTTTTTTATGATACTTACTATTTTTGACTTACTTAAGGTCCATGAGTATAAGTATCATTTTCCTCGATGTATTGTTTAAAATCGTAGTTGGCCAAACAATCAGACAATATTGTGATCCCCGATCACATCTAGGCAAACAAAAATTTCGTGTTACAATTCCATAATTGGTAGAAAAGAACATAAACTTGTTTAAGGCTTCAGTTTTCAACATTCCCAATATCTTCTAAAAAGGTTATGTAAAATACCTTGAAAAATTATTCCACTTATTGGGCCAGTCATGCTATTAACGCTTAGACCATTCGGTTTCAGCACAATGCAATAAGAAGGTGCAAGATCCACTCTGCAATAACATCATCACATCACCTTCATTAAGTTGGTGCTAGAATTAGTAGACACACTCAAACACTCCTTTACATTTTGGTGCCTCGTAAAATAGTCAAAATACACTATGAACATAATAAAGACTTGAAAAAAATATAGACGTTTCGAATTTCATTACCAATTTATTTTAGAGAATGGAATTCCATAACAAAATGATGTATTGATATATTAATGATATACCTTCTCATCCATTATGATCATCTCTAGATCGATCACTTTGGGTCTGCTGTGAATGGGGACTCACGCTTTCATGAATCGTGGCTTTTATAAGCGTCATTAACATAATTCTCCCCACATGTATTAATAGAAGAGATTGTAAATTGTCGAAAATAATTGTTATGCATTTCAAAGAATGAGTTGAATAACAAAGAAAATAAGCGAATCACACTTTAATACATACCCAAAATAAAACACGGTTAAATTACTACCCGGACCGAGGAATTGAATTGTGGGGGGCACAAATTTTTTTGGCAATAGCAACAAAATACGGCAAAAAAATTAGGATCGAAATGAAAAATAAGTATTGTCAGATTTGAAGATTTTAGAATGTTAAATGTTGGATTTTAGTGTGAGTGATGGACAATTTGAGTTTTGAGTAGTGGCCAGTTAAAAAAAATCTCAAAATTGATTACAAAATACACTATAATCTCATCCCCCCCCCCCCAAAAAAAAACCCCAACATGGATCCGCCCCTGATTACCACACAAAATTATATTCAACATTAAGAAAAAATTCAAATTACATATTTCAAACATGGAATTGTAGAATGATAGAAAACCCTTGAGGTATGATTTATTATTGAGCCACAATATATAGAGTGGAAACATAAGCAAACCCTAATGGACACAAACCCACAAGTCGGGCTTGGGCCTAATTATCTACTAACACTCCCTCGCAGTTCGAATGGCGAAATCGAGAAAGCTCGGACTGGAGAAGTAAACTAGAAAAGAAGAAATAAAACAAAATAAAACATTAACGTATAACAAAACAAGAACGTGACCTTAGCACGTTTTAACAACTCGTGACCTTAGCACGATTTAACAACTCATGACCTTAGCATGAACGTGACCTTAGCACGATTTAACAACTCATGACCTTAGCATGAACGTGACCTTAGCACGATTTAACAACTCATGACCTTAGCATGAACGTGACCTTAGCACGATTTAACAACTCGTGACCTTAGCACGACGTGACCTTAGCACGAATAAAAAATAAAACAAACAACTATAATTTTTTTTAAGAAACTGGATAAATAATAATAAATAAACCAGTGTACCCATCATTCGTCCCATATCACAAACCTCCCACGTCACACAGCCTTGTTAAGATCTTTCATCATAAACTAATCCACATATCCCAATCAAAACCAAGATCCCACGAACAATACCACAAATCTTCATTTAAAAAAAGGAAGGAATAACCGGATCTAATATCTTATCATCTTCATCATACCAAACACAAATATACGATTCACCTCCTCGATTTCATAAACAGTATGCAGATGGATAGCGGTGATGGTAAATGTGTTTGATTCGGTATGGATGTTAGTGCTGCTGAGAGGAAGGTGGCGAGGTCCGGTGATTGCCCCGGTGTTGCAGCAAAAAGAAAAGAAGAAAAGGCTATTTATTTTTGGGATCCCTCTGAATTATCGGCGAGTTGCCGATGACCGGAGGACGACTATTTTGTAATAAAGGTTAGTTTTTCTGAGCGGAAGATACGTGATTAGGGTTTAGGATCTTAATGGCTGATACCATGTTAGACAATGTAAACCCCATAGGTTATGATTTATTTATTTACCTCTATTTATAGAGAAGACATAGAGAAACCCTAATGGACCCGAACCTACAAGTCAGGCTTAGGCTAGTAGATAATTAGGCCTAAGCCTGACTTGTAGGTTTGGGTCCATTAGGGTTTCTCTATGTCTTCTCTATAAATAGAGGTGAAATAATAAATCATAACCTATGGGGTTTACATTGTCTAACATGGTATCGGAGCAGGTCTGATCCTCAGACCTAGGTGGCTATGTTGAGTCGCTCCCCTAAACCACCCAGTCTAACCCTAATCCACATCACCGGCCACCGTATCCCTCAAAACATATACGAGTCTTAAATGGGCCCATAAATCCAATGGTGACACCGTTAATAACATATCTGATGATGCAAATATTCTTTCAACTGCCATCGAGTCATTCACCAAAGTTGAACACATTGAAGATGAAGAGATGGAATTTACATGTCATCTAGGATCAAATTCCTCTTGTATGTGATTTCCATTTGAAAAGATTTGATCGGGAAGAATGGTCTTTGGCTTCAGAAGCTTTAGTATCTATTGATCTACTAAAAGATTCTTTCATGTCATGGGTTTTAATACTTAATGTATCATGTGATGTTGAGGTGTATGATATTGCTGTGGGATCTTTTGTTTTTTCAAAAGTACTCCTGATTAAGGATTTAAAGATGGTTTGACAAGAAAGCAGGATGGTTGGTGATGTTTTCTATTTTTGATGTTTTTTTTAAGTTATGTTTTTACTATAATATTTTTTTCTTTAAAAAACAAAAAAACATTTTATTTTATTTCTATTATATCTTTGAGAGAATACTTTGAATTATTCTCCGTTTTAGGGATACTTTGAATTATCCCGTAATTTGTGTTGGTGAGAATACTTTGAATTATTCTCCGTTATAGGGATACTTTGAATTATCCCTGATTTGTGTTGGTGATTTGTGCTAAGGTCACAAATCCGCATAATCTTATCTTGTTGCTCGTGCTTCGGTCATGAGCCGGTTCGTTTTTTTTATTACGTTAATGTTTTGTTTTTCTCTTTTTCTAGTTTACTACTCCAGTCCGAGCTTTCGCGATTTCGCCGCTCGGACTGCGGGGGAGTATTAGAGAATAAATTGGCCCAAGCCCAGTTTGTGGGCTTCGGGTCCATTAGAGTTTTAGGGTTTATTATGTACTTGTACTCTATAAATAGTTGTGGAATAATACATTGCAACCCATGGGGTTTACATTGAACTTGACAAGTTTAACCAGAGGGGTCAAAATGTAATGCATTTGTTTTAGAAGGTCAACTAACATTTTCATTTAACATTCGTACTAATAATGTCCATCACTACAAAATGTATTTGTGGCTAAAAAATTTGAGAGGGGGCACGACCCCTTCCGGATCCCGTGGGCACGACCCCTTCCGGATTGCGTCTCTGTTGGTTGTGTTTTGCCAAAATGATATTAGTGAAGCATTAAATTAAGGGTTTATTTAACGACTTGCTAAAGAGAGTGTGTGCTAAATGGAGGAATAAATTGTTTTTATCATCTTATTAATTAAATGAATTGTTGTTACCAAATTTAATGGTAAAATCATGAAATTAGAAAAGAAAAAAAACATTCTAAGTATATAATTGTGTGCATCTCTCTTGATTGATTTAAAGTAAATTATTATTCTGCATTTAACTAAAAAATATAACAATTTTGTCTTCGTAAAACTATGTAACTAAGTTGTCAATAGTTAAAAAGCGCATCATGTTCTATAAAAAAGTGCAATAAGTGACACAACTAAAGGAATATTAATAGGGTACTGACTTTGACACTTCTAAAATTTATTGGGACACTCTTGTTGGAGTATGTTTTAAGTGGTTGTACAAAATTCATATTGTGTTTTATCTGCCTATACTGTGAGTGTGCAAATTAATTAGTTGAGTGTGCCAATAATAGTTGTGACAACCGACATTTTCAGATTAACTTTTATTTATTAACTTGAACGTTTTATTCTAAACACGTAAATATTAAACTTTACGTATAACTGTTACGTTATCCCGCGTACAACGGGAAACATCTTTGAACGTATTCCGTCACTAGACTAAGTTTAGTCTACGTTAAGCAAGTAAATTACTATTCTCATAAACATGATGCCATAATCATATGCATTCGGTTTTACAACTTTTACGCAAATCAATCGAATCTTGCATTATATTTCATGCATGTATGTACAACATACCCAATACCTTCACCACATTTTTCTAACACTTTAAACACTTATACACATTTAAATTAGTCATTTCCTTCCCTTTTTATTCACCCTAAAACCGGGCCCCCTAATTTATATATATATAATATCACAAAATGAATCTTATCTATATCTATACTACATAGAAAGCATTTAGCCCTATTTCTTGAAATTTTAACATATGTTGAAAAAAGTATTTTAAGAAATGTTAGAAATTAAATTACAAAAAGAATTAAAGAGTAAACATGGCAACTATTGATTGAGTTGAAACTACAATCAATAGTTAAATTTGAATTGTATTCAAGGAAAACATTTAACCGATATTAAGTACCTTCTCAATTTAAGTTTCGGTTAAAATGTCTAACCAGTCTATTCAATGCAAGCATTTAATCAATTTTTTCTGTTGGAATGTATTTACAAAAAAACATTAAAGTTTCAATTTTATTCAAGGAAAGCATTTATCTATACTACATATAAAGCATTTAGCTAATTTTCTTGAAATTTCAACATTGTTGCAAAATGTATTTTAGGAAATGTTGAAATTTAAAGTATTTTAGGAGGTCTTTAATAAAATTGGGTGGAAATCTATACTACATTATAAAGGGTTTACCACCCAATCTTGAATGTTGAAAAGTTAAAACTATTTAGGAAGTTCTTAATAATTTCGGTTGTAAACATAGAAGATATACTATATTGGCGAGTGTTGAATAATTTCGGTTAGAAAAATAGATCTTAAATAATTTCGGTTGGAAAAAGAAGGTATTGGTTGTAATACACACACCATGGGCTGTCCATTACTACACAGAGTCTATTGGCGACAAATTTTTAAAGTCTTTTAAATTTGAAGTTCAAATTTAAACAACCCTAATGCCTATATAAACAACCCATGAAACCTTGATTTATATCATAATTGCATTCGCATAATTTAGGTGGAACTAATTGTATTCTTCCTTTTTTTGCAGGATTCACATACCAATCCACAAAGAACACCTAAAATGAATGATTCTTTTATTTTTGAACATATGGACCCTTATTCATTTGTTGTTATAGGTATGAAAATGTTTAATTCTTTTTATGTGTGTTTATTACATCAAATTGTTAGCCTTACTATTTTAGTGAAGCTGGCGTCTTACACGTGAATTAGACTAACTATAGACCAACTGCTAAACGTAGAGACTATTATTGTAAACGAGGTATAGATAGCTCTGTGTTAGGCTATAAATACCCCCTATGTCTCTCCATATGGGGTTAGTGGAAGTTCATTTCTTGTTTTTTCTTTCTCTTTCCAATAAAACACACATTTGTCTTTCACCCTCTCTCTACTTTCTCTCACTAGAACACCATGCTTATCTTATTGTTCTTTGATCGTCCCCGTCCCCCCGAAAAAGTGGTTTTGTATCATGTAACACAAATATCAAAAGACTTCATCTTCATCAGTGGAAAACAATTCCGAGTAAGTTATAAGGATTATGCCTATTGAATTATGGCAGATGAGAAGTTACTGGGAAAGTATATCAGGTAAGATCGAGTCATTCGAGTTTCTCATTCTGGTTTTCTATATTGTGGTTTATATGATATTTGAGGATTTTCTGACTTTCGAGTTGTAGGGAGAAAATGTAGAAAGCTTCCAAAACTCAACAAGTATGTTATCATGATTCAAGTCATTATTCGTGTTTTTTTAGATTGTAGTTTAGATGATGTTTTGGGGTTATGATTATGATTAATTTTAAGAAACGTTATGGGTAAAACCATGAAATTTATGTGTTTAAATTATGATATGACATTCAGGGTTTATGGCTTTCGAATTATAGGTTATGGTGGTAAACATGAATGGAAGAACACTTAACATATAGACATTGACGGAGCCAGTAGGGGGGCTGGAGGGTGCTCGCCCCCCCAACCGACCAACTAGCTTACCTTTTATCTTGGGATAAATTCGTGTTACATTGGATTTAGAAAGAAAAAACATGATCAATGTGGGTATGAAGAAGAAGATAACAATGGATAGAAAGAGAAAAAAGTGTCAATATAAAAAGATAGAAGTACATATATACTATATTAAATGCAGTGCCTTGAATGAAAAAACAATAAATATATTTGATTGTTAAGTTAGTACTCCGTATTTGTTTGATAACGTGTTTAATTTTATTATTCATTGTTGCATAGTGGGATGATATTTACTCTCTAAACATTATGTATAAAATTTCAAATACTTGCAAGCACAATATATGAGTAATGTCTTTGTGAACTTGTAATTTGGAGTTTATATCTACTATAGAGTTGTCGTTTATTTACGAGGGGCATTTTTTCAACGATTCGCTCATGACATTGTAAATTTTAGAACCGACGTCTTTCTAATGGCTTATATCTAATAAACAAGATACTTTTATCTTCTTTAATTTCCTGTCTTCACTATCATTTACGTCAACGTTTGCTGATTTTGTTCATTTTCTCAACTAACCAAGTATTTATATTTAACTACCGATAAAATATCATTGAACTAGTATGCCGAACCATCCAACTTTTAAAACAAGGGGTTGTACATTACTACCGGGAAAAAATATTGATCCCCCCTTAATACAAATTCCTGGCTTCGTCCCTGCATATAGAATATGTAGAAAGCTTCAAAATTTCAGCAAGTATGTTTCATGATTATTTTGAATGGCAGTCAACTTGGGTTTGATTGTACAAAAATTTAAAAAGAAATTTCAGTTGATAAATATGGATGTGATTGGTTCAAAACTATAAAATATCTTTGATTTCCAAATATATCGGTTTCTCAATTAAAGATGTTATCAAATCATGTACCTTCAGTAACTAGAATTACCAACTATCTCTCTAATACATTTTGAAAATCTAATATATTGTTGGTATTAAAAGATGTAGCTCTTGAACGTTACATGAAACACTTATCATAACATAGGCATCGGGCGAAACAGACCCGTCCGACCGATCCGATATCCGAAAAACGAATCATGGAAACTAAAAAACGTTTCCGACCGATTTAATGAGTCTCCGAACCGAACCGAGTTAGGCCCGAGTTATCCGCGTTTTGTGGTTTTCTTTGTGCTATGATCATCCCTGTGTCCGAATCGAAAGAGTCCGACATCGTGGAAAACCATCCGGTCCCGACCCGAGTAAGGTCGGTTTGTGTCGGTCAGGGGCTTCGGTTTCTGGTTCGGTTTGTGTCGGTTTTCGGTCGCTTCGATCGGTTTTGATCCCCAAGTACATGCACAAACAAACTACATAGCTATATATTACATTTCTCTGCTTAACGAGCAATTCATGCGGGGGACACTTCACGTTTTATAAAACTATTTAAAGGAAATTACACAACTTAGAATTTCACACTTGACTTTCAACTTTTATTTTAGGAAATGTTGATTATAAACTTTACAATTGAAGGGTCTTTAATAATTCGGTAGGATCTAGGAAATAGGAAGGAGGGTGGGTTAGGTCATCGCACAAGTCATTCGTTCTCTAATCGACCGGTGAGTCACGGATGTTTCCGGTTGTCACCGGGTCTAACCAAATATTTCACCAAAATTTTGAAAAACTTTAAAAATGATAAGGTCTTTCATAATTCGGTAGGAAAAAAGAAAGGGTGGGTTATGGTTCAACGGTTGACACCAAGTACCGTAGGTTGAGGTCGAAAGTCCATGGTTTACCGGTTTTTCGATCACTCAGGTCAACCCGGTCAATCACAAAATAAACCTTTATATTATATATACATACATATTTATAATATACACTCATTTATACATACATATTATACACTAACCAACATATATATATTATATTTATATTTATATATATCTTTTTATATCATAATATATAGTATTTACTATATTTCATATATATATACTGATAATCATTATTATATTATAATTTTTATAATTATATTTATAGTATAGGGTTATATTGAGAACTCAATTTATGTACAGAACTATTTAAAATCAATCTGGTCCATCTATTTTCTAATCAATGGCTACAAATAATGATGACACAAAAATAATAAACTAAAAATTCATGTCACAACTCAAAAAAGGTGGAGGGATGTTTCGGTAATTTTGTATCGCTACCTAAAATATTCTCAGGCCACGTATTCTCTCTCATAATTTACATCTCACCCTAAATCTCTAATAACCACCAACAATCTATTCTCTAAAATTTCCTAATCTGCCATCACTACCGCCCTCAAGGATTGCCATTTCCATCAATATTATGTTGGGTTGATCGGGTAGGTTGGTTCATATGTTCGTACAAATTTTGTAAGTTTTTTATAATTGATTTTGTTTTGGTATATGTTTATATGATGTTTGTGGGTTTTTACGCGCTTGTCTGTCATCATCATAGTAATGTGAAGTTTTTGTTTTAATTTTCAACTCTTTCTTTTAAATGATAATGGAAAGAAGTGTCTAATGTTGCTACCATGACATCTGTCATGTTTTAAGAAAAAGAATTGGTGATTTACGTCAAGAATGAACTTTTTTTCCCTTTAAACATATGAAAATGGTTTTGTTTTATCCTAGAATTGTTTATGTTAGATTTTTTTTATGCTTTGTTTATTCTTATACAAAGTCAATTACTCTAATTTAATATATAGGTCTCATGCATTGTCAGTTACTCTAATATTTTATGCTTTGTTAATTTTCGAGAATGATGCTAAATTGCAACCTAGCCATCCTTTTTAATGTTGGGGTATTTTCGTTTAGAATTGAAATATAATTCTTGCCTTTTGTCGGTTACTTTATGAATTAACTTTGGCATATGAATTATGTTCATTAATTAGTTAGCTAAATTGTAATCATTTTTTTTAAAGTCCTTGATGATTAACTATTCAATTTTTGTTTTGAGACATGGATTGTGTTTTCGGTGCTTTAATTATGAAGTTTATGTGGCCACGACAAAGATACATGTTTTTGAAGGAATGCACATATGCTCTAATGAATTTGATAAGAAAACGCAGCGTGCACATATGTTCTTGAAAGACGTGCACATATGTTCTTGAAAGGCGTGCGCATATGTTATGATGAATCTGATGAGAAAGTTAATAGTGCACACATGTTCCTAAATGGCGCCACATTTATATTTAACAATATACTTGTACATGAATTGTATTTTATTTGATATCAAATTTTGTGTATACTATTTATGGTCTTTTTGTTATAAATTTTTAGAGGTTACATGTATGTGTTATGTTTTTTGTCATAAATTTCAAATATCAAAAAATGTACAATGAAAACATATATGCAATTATTATTTTAAACAAAAAAAAGTGTGATGTCTAAACAATTGTATATACAAGAAACAGATTTAAATTTACATTATTAAAAAAAACACATATGCACTTTATTTTTTTAAAAGGTATAGTGAAAAAAAAAGTAATTACAAATTTAAAGAAATTAAAAAACGTTTTTTAATTAAAAATATCAAAAAGGAAGTTAAAATGTATTTGACTATTATACCCTTTTAAATTAAAGTAAAATATTTAATAATACTAAATTCTTATTGGTCTAGAAGAGTTCTGTAAAGTTCTGCACTTAAAATGGGTTCTCAATATAACGCGCCCCTATATATATATATATACATATATATATATATGAGGGTTATTGTAGTGTAGTAGCTTAAAATTGTTAAAATGAGAAGTGATCTTAACCATTAGATCTATTAATTAACATGTGATTTAAAAAATAGTAGATACATGACATTAAATCTTATACATAAAAATTGATATATAACCACTAAAAAAATTGTTACGTAACAATTTATAGCTGATACACATGATACATAGTTTTGCTTCAAAAAAGACTATTAATAGAAATAAACATTTTATTCGCAAATTCATTGATACACTATTACAAGTTACATCAAAGTTAACAAACAATTGTTAAACTATGATAAACAAATGATACACAAGAAACAGGTAACATGAAAAACCACGAACCAACTGTTCGTACACGAACCAAAACCTCAAACAACTCGTACACGAACCAACAACTCATACATGAACAAAAACTATTGAATAAGTGTGGCATTTGTCCGATTTCTATTGCTTCTCACTTTAACAACTTGAAGCACCTACACCATTTTAACTAAATTATATGTATATATATATATATATATATGTGTG
>BQNB010037506.1:0-49394 GCA_026074375.1 Tanacetum coccineum
AAATAAAAGTTTACGTCAAACAAGTGTTATATAATTATTATGAAAATAATTATTAACTTTCCACATTTTATTTTTATACGTTACGTAAAACGTTTACATTTCACGATAAATTGCCTTTATGCATGCATGGAAACACCAATACCTTTCTATACTTCAACAAATACCCACACTTATACCTAATACATAAAATTTATAAAATCCCTAGCCATATTCTCATACAAACTGTCCACCCTAAATGAATTATACAAAATCCCCACTAACTTTTACTTTTGATTAAACTACAATAAACTTTGTCCAAGAGATTTTCAAGGGCTTATTACCTCATGTATACAAGCCACCATAAGCCATGTTTTGTCCCCCCATGTTCACTCTTACACATCTTAAGCATGCTTGGACATGTCCCTTCCTACATGTTCCCTATATGCTTATTTCAATCAAAAAGCCTTACATCCTTTTAGTATATAAGCAAGTGATACTTCTACCACTTCATTCACAAAGAAAATTTCACACACACACTCTTGTTTCTCTCTTTGGGTGCCGGCCAACAAACAACACACAACATACATTTGGTTTTGATTTTTCTAACAAGATTACAAGAACATACAAGTAGGTTTAGGTTAGAATCAAACATAAGGGTTTGAATTAGGGTTTAAATTGTGTTCATCTTCATCCTCACACACTCAAGGTTCACACAAATATCTCATACTTTCATTCTACTTATTTTTTATATACATCTTGATTATTTAGTTAAATCACCACTTAGTTTATATTTTAGAGTGATGCTATTTAAGTCTACAATTCATGCCTAAATACATGCCTAATGCATAAATTACTTGTACAATTGTATTATGCATATTCTCTCTCTAAATTCCCACCAATCACTTTTTCAAATCCATCAATCAAATCATTAGGCATACAAATAGGCTTGCTAATTAGGCATAAAAATCATTTTTCTTTACTTTATAAAGTTTTACAAGAAAATCAATACTTACACATAAACAAGTAAATACATATACATGGTAATGGTAAGTTACAAATGTGTTAAATCATGAGAAAATACTTATTTTGGTATCCAACATAGTTTAGATAACTTATTTAACAAGTTGATAATTTATTTGTTAATAAATTAGTTTATAAAAGTTTTGTAAGTTAAATAATGTTCTTGACATATTTACTTATGAAATGGAAGCAAAATAGATGGACATAAATTAGTAGACAATATTTATACAACAAGAGTTGTAATGATAAATTTAGTGGACTTGTAGTATTAATCATGTGGTAAAAATCATAAACTAGAAGCATATATATTTATATTTTTTGGACAGCCTACCCTACTGGTCTTGGTACGAACTTCTAAGCAATTTAGAAACCTAAAAATGTGTTAGTACGTCTTAAGACGATTCCGGGGATATAAAGAACGTGGAAAACAGAGGTAAAACGAAGGAGATATGAATTTTTAAAGATACCATTAACTATTAATAAAATAACAGCTTTTATAATTTTTATACATTCTGATCAAAAAATAAATGTGATTTTGAGGGCTTTCGGGTCCGAATCGAATTAAGTATAAAACTACAATGTTATCGGAATAATATTTTACTATAAGAACGCGAGTTTTCGAAGCCTAAAAGTGTATAAATTGTGAGATAATCATCATAGAAACTAGGTAACTTTTATATAAAATTCCTGCACACTTTATATAAAACTATAGTGCTGATTACAAATTAAAATAGCATTTACGAGTGTTTTCGGATCCGTTTGGACAATAAAAACCTTAATAAATAATGTAGTATTACTTATATAATATTTATACATGTTTTTAACTTTATAAATATTATTTTATAAATTGATCAAACTATATATATAGTATTATTACATAAATACTAGAAATATTAAATCAAGCGTTAGCAACAATAATTAATTATCGGACAAAGGTAATATTTTACAAGTACATATACATAGACAATAAATGACGAACGTAACATACATATTGTTTTAACTTATAAACTAAACAAAACTATTAGGTGGTGATATAACTTTATAACTTACATTGTTGTATTTATTTTATATACACTATACTTATACGGCCAATAATTAATTAGGTTGCATTCCGAAATACTTGTGACGTCATTCTTGTTGATTGTTACTACATTCGGTACATTTACTTGAGGTTAGTTTCATGGCCCCTATTTTACTTCCTTTAAATATTTTGGGGAGAATACATGCTCGTTTACAAATATGTTTACATGATTGTTTTCATAACTCATTTACATACTTATTTACAACTTGTTTACTTACTCGTTTACATGCTCATTTACAAACTCGTTTATGTGACATCCATGATTTAATCAGGTTGGTGATACCTTTAGAAATGACTAAGAGTTCATTTTGTGTGATTTCTTGGGTGCTATGTGTTATATATGTGTGCTAAGTGGTTTGAATAGGTGCATGATATCATTTTGAGGTGTATGATCATCTCATTTTGAGTGCGTTTATGTTTGGTGATGAGTA
This sequence comes from Tanacetum coccineum, assembly GCA_026074375.1. Lineage (NCBI taxonomy): Eukaryota > Viridiplantae > Streptophyta > Magnoliopsida > Asterales > Asteraceae > Tanacetum > Tanacetum coccineum. Next base: position 2,512 of record BQNB010037506.1, read on the forward strand.
TTCCATTTGTTCACGTGTAGTGATAATGGAAAGGAATGTCGTATTGTATGTAATGCTACGTCAATAGTTGGATGATTTTGTGTTAAGCGTTTATAGGAAATGTAACATGTTGGAATTAAGTGAAGTGAGTGAAATTTGGGTATTTATAGTGGACTTTCTAAAAATAGAAAGTAAAAGGTGAAATGAAAAGTTATTTTTAGAAAGTTAGTAAGTTGCGTTTATGTAAAAAGGTTTACCCAAATTAGCTTAGTTTTTATAAAAACTTAAGGTAATGAAGATTATTAGTTAATTAATAATTAAATTAAAAAAAATAGTAAGCAAAGGGGGGGGGGGACGATCGGCTAAGGTTTAGGATAGGGATTAGGAAGCCTAAACTTTGTCAAACTCTAAGACTTAAGGGATACGGATACTTAGGGTCTAAATACCAATAAACATAGCTCGTAATTCTCTTCCCCATCTCTTTTGTGCCTGCGATTTCAAGCCCCCAAAACCCTAGGAGTGCCGAATTTGGTGTTTGATCCAAGAACATTCAAGAATTGTTGTTTAAGTGCTAGCATTCAAGGTAAGTATGTTCATCTTAGCTAGTTTATGATATTCATGTAACAAGACTTATGATGGGTCTAGGGTTTACATAAAATACAGATTATATATGAGCTTTAATGATGGAATGATGATTAGGGTTAGTTTAGGGTTATGGTCATGCATGTTGCATGTTAGGGTTTGCGTTAGATCTTGATTTAAGGTTTTGCAGAATTAAGTCTGTGTTAAACTGATGATATCTAGATATTAAAAACGTGTTTTGATATGATTCAAGTGCCTAAATTGTAGTTCAAAGAGTCTACTTTTCAAAAAGTCTGGCCTCGAATAGTTTTTAGTTTTGTAAGTTGGTTAAATGTTGGTTACAAGAAAAGTTGTCAAAACAGTAAATACGAGTCAGAATTAGGTCATGTTTAGGAGGGTAAAACCCTAACTTAAAGATGGAATTAAGGATAGCCAATCTACAATGATTAGTTTCAATATGTATATAAAGAAACCCTAGAAGGATAGCTTCTGATTGTATGTCTAAGTATGGTAAATAGGGTCATACATTTTAGTGTGCAATCAGATCCGAATTTGGACAGTTTTGAAGTTGGATTTTATTTGGGATAGTTGCACACGTAATGAGCATTTGGGAATCTCAAGGTAGTTAGTAAACTCATAAATGAACTTAGGTGATTTTTGGTATAATGTATGAAGGTAAACAAGTAAGGTTTTTAAGTTAGTAAAGATACACTAAAATTTTGCATTTTAGAATAAATTATAGTTAACTAGTGTAATGTGTTAATGAGGTGGTTAAGGTTGCGCATGGTGTTGGGGTAACCCATGATGGTTAATCAAACCCTTAGACATCCATCATATGTGTGTTGCATGGACTAGAGCTTTTAGCTTGGTCGCGTGTAACGTGTTTATTTATTTGTATAGTTGCGAGATAGGAATTGGAAGCTGCGTTTTGAGCATTCAGGCGAGTTACATAGTCCAACTTTTTACATTGTTTTAAACTTGGGATGGAAATGATGCAAGTGTTGAAATGATTTTTAAATTGTAGTGATTATGTGTTAGTGTTAATGCATGGACTATTATGTGATTGATATGCGTTATGTGGTACATGTTATGTGATGTGATATTGATGTGTGGACTAAGTCAGGAAGGTTACTTGCGGGTATCCATGGCAAGTTTAGTGGAAGGTATTGTGGCCTAGTCAGGAGGGTTACTTGCGGGTATCCATGGCCTGAGCTAGAGGGAAAGAGTTTTGGTATGATCCAAGAGCGATTGAGGTCGTCTGCTTGGTGTTTGAATGATTGATTGGATTGAATTGCATGTTAGCTTGTATGTTAGTTAGCATAATTGTCATGCAAAAGTATTGTTTTATAATCACAGTAATTGGATAAATTGTTTTGGGATGGATTGAATATGTGTGTCTGAAAACCAATGTTTCTCACCAACCATTGTGTTGACGTATAAGCATCATTTTTAGGTATTCAGCAGGATGAGATTAAAGTTAGGAAAAGTGGCTAGATGGACCATAAACAGCTGGCGAAGTTTAGTTATCTAGATTTTGAGCATATAATATTGCGTGAGGACACGCAATCGCTTAGTTTGGGGAATTTTGATATGTGTGAAAACACATATCCGTTTTATATCAAAAATAGCCCTAAAAAGATAAAATTGTGCTTTAAATGCTTGAATATTGCTTGTTTTGTCTCTGTGATTGTGTAGGTGCGGATATTGCAAAAATTACAAGAAAACGGTTAAAACCGGGCAAACACGAACACGGGAACGGAAGAGCACGCAAAGATCCGGGAGAAAGCTATCAAAAGTCAAAAGTGGTCAACTCTGGTCAACACTTGGTCAACCTTAGTCAACTCACAAGAAGACAAAACCCATCAAATTTCCAAATCAGCCCTCAAGATAATCCAAACTACAAAAATAACCCTTAGAGCCCTAACGGTGTTAACTTCTATTAATAGAAGTTAACACCCGTTAACTTTTTATATAACAAATCCAAATCTAATACCCTAGCCCATATTCCTTACCCGAAAATAAGCCCAAGTCAACCCTTTATCAGTCAAACCTATAACGCACCCTTTTCAGTTAAAAAAAGGCGGGTAAAGCCTTGTTACTGTTCATCGTCTTCCCTAGTTTACCCCTTCCTCAAATCAAAGGAAAAATGCAAATTAAGTGTTAAAAAGGACAATTCAAGTAGCAAAGTACCACATGGCAGGGTTAAAACGTCATTCAAGCATCTGATTGGCCAAACCCAAGAAAGAATGACACGGTGGCAAGTAAGAAAGCACAAGGAAATGAATAATTTGCACTCAATCTACTCACAAAACAAGCACACAAGTGTCACATCATGGATTGCCACGTTGGCAATCCGTGTGCTCACACTTGTGATCCAACGGTAGATAAAGAGTATCCAATGATTGGACTTGATCTAAGGGCCAAGAAATGAGGGAGCGTGTAACAGACCTATACCTAGAAGCTTCTCCAATGGGCTATATAAAGCCTCACTCCTCACACGCAAACGGGAGGGCTTCTTTTCTAGTTTTTTTTAGCTTAGTTTTTAAAAATTTAGTTTAAGTAGTGGTTAGCTTTTAAATTTTAGTCTTTGTAATCTCATAATTTAGTCATCGTAATCAGCTTTTAAGTTCATTGTAATCTGTTTTCAAAGTAATGAAATCAATTTTTCCTTTATCCAAGTTTTCATAAGCTTTTAATCTCTCAAAAGTTATGCTACTATTTCATAAGCTTGTCATAAGCTCATCATAAGCTCTCACAAGTCTCTAAGCTTGTGATTGAGTTCAATTGTTAGTTTAATCTACTCAAATCAGTAAAATAAGATAAGTATCTTTGCTTAATGAACTTTGGACTTTTGGAAGGGAGATTAACAATGGAGTGTTTGCCAAGGAGCTTTTACTAGGGGGGGGGGCCCTTATCATTGATAAGCTAGAGCTGTTGATAAGCTCTTTGAGCACATTAATCCTTTGTTTAGCTAAGGATAATTGTAAGTTCTCTCTTATTTTTCCTGTTTTTAAATACTTAGTGTAGTTTTGCTTATTTGCTTATCTAGTTGCTTATTTGAGTTTACATCTGTTGCATTATGCTTATTGATCATACTTTGCTATCTGTTTTCTAGTCTAGTAGATTAGATCTTTGTTTTTCTCATATTGTCTTATAAATCATAAAATCCAAAAAAATAAATTAGCTTAGCTTACAGATCTTTGATTCTAGCTTAATTGATTGTTGTTTTTATGTTTATTTAGCTTGTTATTAGCTAGTAGATATCTGGTCTTGGTTTTATTAACTTAGAATTAAATGTTCAGCTAATATGATCAATATTAGCAATGTTTAACGGAGTGGTTTGGGTTTTAGTGCGTTTTTGACCATCTAAAGTCAAAATAATTTGGTAAATGCTCTTTGGTCAGTTTTAATTTCATATTTGATTAAGTTTTGAATAGGTTTGCTAGATTAGTTTGAGCTTAAAATAATTGTGAGGTGCAATTTGATCTACCTTGCACCAGGGGATTAATTTGAGTTAAGTTAGAAAGAGTTTTCAAGATCTAAGCTTCATTGAGCTTGGATCTTGTTTGAGTTGTGTTTAAATACACTCATTGAGAGTGTCTAGTGCAGGAATGACCTTTAAGGTCTCCCGCATATTGGTTTTTGCCTATTGCCAAGTACATCAGTAGGTTACACTGCAGTCTTAAACTGTAGTGCTTTTTGATCAAATTTTAGCTAGCTTAATTATGATTTAGCTTCTAAAATTCAGTAAACTTTTAGATTACATATAGGATTAGTTAGATTAAAACTTGTTTTTAGATTTCTAGTTTATTTACTAGGGTACATTTGCTTTTAAAGTTCATCACAAATCTTAAAAAACCAAAAACAGTAGCTGTTAGAACTTAGTTTTTAAATCTAGATCTTTAGCTTATAGGATTAAATTTTATGCATTGGGTTTATAGCTTATACGTTGGTAGTTAAGTTTTCAAAAGTTTAAATTCTGTCATAGCTTATTGAGCATTCTAGCTTAATTGATTTTTGAGCTTTTAGAGCTTGTTTATGAGTTTACGGATTTCACCATTAATTTCAATTAGCTTTTATTGTTATTGGTTCAATCAGCTTGTCATTTTTAGCTTTTGCGTATCATAAGTTTTCTAGAATAGCTTTTGTTTTTAAAAATGAGCTTAATTTGAGTTGTGTGTAAGGATTTAAGTGAAAATTAGCTTTTTGGCTCTCAAAAGCCAATCTTATGAACAGTTTAGGCTTTCTTCAAGTGATTTTTGAGCTTAATTTTGAGATTGAGCTTATATTGTCTTTGTTAAAGTTGTCCAAAATTGCTTAATCTACAACTTTCATTCTTTGAGTTTTGCAAAATAAAAAAAATAAAATAAAATAAAAAAAGGTGTATGCCCAGACTTGAACCCGTGACCTCTAACACACAACACACACACCCTACCACTTTGCTTCAATAGCTCATCCATTAGTCTTTTGCACTATTTTTCTTTTATATACATTTTGTCATTTTAAGTCTAATAAGCTGTTATAGCTTATTTCGCAGCTTATTCGATAAGCTGTGATTATAAGCTTATTTTTCCTAGGATTTAAATAGTATGAGCTATTTTCTGTAATTTTTCTAGAATTTTTATAGTTCGTTTAGTATTTTTAAACATTTATTTTTATTAAAAACTTTAAAAAATCATAAAAAATAGAAAAATAATCAAAAAAATATAAAAAAAATTTAGAAAATTTTCTTTTATCATTTAGAACGTAGGAAAATTAGTTTGACTCTCGTAGGTTTATTTTTGAGCATTTTAGCTTTTAGGGCTCGGTTTTCGATTCCCGTTATTCGTTTTTGTGATTTCTTTCAAATTTTATCATTAAGTTTTTAAATTTTGCAAATCTCTTTATTTTTACTCATAGAATTAGATTATTAATTCAAATTCTAGGTAAAAGTGCTAATTAGGGTTTATTTTGTCATTTCTGTTTTTCGTTTCGCGTTGGTTTAGTTATATTACTTGCTTTTTAATTGTTTTAATTGTTTTTAGTTATAGAAAATCAATCAAAAAGTTGCAAATCATTCATAACATTGTCCAAACTAAATCGAGGGTATCAATTTACATTTCTTTGGGATACGACCCGATAATCACTTATCAGTTAAACGTATTATATTATATATTTTTGTGTTTAAATTACATTTAATCTTTGTCCTCAAGGATTATTTGTAAATTTCTATAAATACTTTGATATATTATATATACGTAAAACTTCTTCAACCAATTTTTGGCGCCGCTGCCGAGAAAGTGTGTTAAGATTCTCTCGGTTGAGTCTATTTGGATCCGTGGTTGTGGAATAACCTTTCCGTTTTTCGAAAGTTACGCTTTTAAGAAAATCAAAAATATAAATATATATATATATATATATATTTTCTTTAGTATAAGTAGAAGATTAAAAACAAAAATACAAAAATATTTGCTCTTTCAATTTAAAAAGTTACAAAGTTGGTAAACGAACACCAACAAATAATACTTTCAATTGAGGTGTTATCCATAATAAGTTCACAACTCGAATTAAAGATTTAAAAACTTACCATTTGTGTCACTTACGAGATACGGCTCACCTTAAAAAGTAAAATTTTTAAGAGCTACCATGAAGTAAGTTTGATTAATTGGTTCAAGTTGTCTTTCTCGTTGTCCGTTAAAATTAGATTGTGAATAAACTTTAGAAAAACCAAAAAATATTTTTTCTTATTATTTTTCTATTTTCCTTTAAATAGTGCATGCGCACTAGACGTTCTAATTATCCTAATAATTCAAACGTCACAATTTCAAGACGTCGGAGAAGACAAGTTTCTAACATAGTCGAACTCGAGATTCAAACTATTGTTGCACCTATAGCAGAACGTACCATGAAGGAGCTACTTCGTACCCCCACGGAAGGGTACGAAGAAGCTATTGTTTTACAAGAAATTAATGCCGATCATTTTGAGATTAAGACGAATTTGCTTCAGTTGGTTCAAGCTAACCCATTTTACGGTCGTGAGAGTGAGAATTCTCATGCTCATATTAATAGTTTTAAACGGATTACTTCGACTTTACGATTTAGGAATGTGCCTAACGATGTGATTAAGCTTATGATGTTTCCATATTCGCTCGAGTGAGCCGCTAAAACTTGGTACGAGAAAGAACCACCAAACTCAATCTTGACTTGGGAGGATCTCGTTACCAAGTTCGTTAACTAGTTTTTCTCTCCTTCGAAAACCACTCACTTAAAGAATGAAATTTCTCGTTTTACACAAAAATTTGAGGAAACTTTTAGTGAAGCTTGGGAACGATTTAAGGAGTTGCTTAGAGCATGCCCCCATCTAGGATTTACAGAGCTAACTTAAGTTGATACCTTTTACAATGGTTTAAATGAGAATGAACAAGACTCCTTAAATGTCGCGGCGGGTGGAAATCTTTTGAGTAAAACGACTAGAGAGGCTTTGAACATATTTGAGAATAAATCAAAAGTTCGTTATTCACGTAATAGATCAAATGCTTCTAGGATCAATGCTACTTCTAGTAAAACGGATGAGAGAATTGATAAGCTTGCAGATCAACTTTCGACCTTAGTCGAAATTGTTTCTAAAAAAAGTTGTCACTCCTGCTCCGGTTAAAGCGGTTGAGGAATCTTATGTTACTTGTGGTGGTGCCCATTCTTGGTATAATTGTCCGGCTACCGATAACAATCAGGCTAGTGTTTGTGCAACTACGGGTACTTACAACAAGGTTAAACCCTCCGAATGTGTTAGAATAAATTGGCAACCACCAGCTTTGCTCTGGTGCAAAATATATGGTCAAAAATAGGTTTAATCAGACTCATGATCAGGGAATAATTTTAAATCGGGGGAATAAATTTTCATGGAAATCAGGTTTTCAAAATCAAAATAATCATGCTCCTCAAAACCAAGGATTTCAAAAGACCAACATTTAATTTCATTAGTGCCCTAATAATCAGGTTCAACAAGAGATTTCAAATGATTTTTTCAAGGTTACAAGAGGATAATGATAGTGTTGGGGAAATGCAAAATCAAAACAACACGTTGAAAGGAGACCTTAAGAATGAAATTAAAACACGATTAAAATCTAACAAGCCGTCATGATGAATCAACAAACCACTTTCAAAATAATTTGCAAAAAAATGATTTGTGGATTGTTCAAAACCAAGCTCAACTTCGGGTACTCTTCCGAGTAACACAATCCCAAACCCGAAGGGTGAGATGAAAGCAATCACTACTCGAAGTGGTGTTGTGCTTACATGGGAACTCGATTCCTACTAATCCTTTCTCCTAAAAAAGGTCGGGAGGAACGTGAATTTAGGATGATACGGGATTACAGAGCAAACAAATTTCCAAGGAAGTACCACTCAAATCCCACCTTCGGTTATCCCCATTTCTATTCTGGAACCCGATGTTCCGAAGACTTTGCCTAAAACCACTCCCATTCCAGAATCCGATATTCCGAAGAGTTTACCTAAGCCAAATATTCCATATCCTTCACGACGTGATGATCAAAAGTCCCGTGATAAAGCTTCGAATCAAATGGAGAAGATCTTCCAAATCTTTCAAGATTTGCGCTTCGACATTAGTTTCGCGGATGCTTTACTTTTGATGCCAAGATTTGCTCCTACGATTAAGAGTTTGCTCATGAATAAAGAATGTTGCTTGCAGGTTAGCTAAGATACCACTAAATGGGTATTGCTCGTTGGATGGCTTGCTCGAAAAGCTCTCCCGAAAAGCTTGGAGCGATCCGGCAACATTTTCTTATTCCATGTAATTTCCCAGGAATGGATGTATGCCACGCCTTGGCCGATCTTGGTGCGAGCATAAATCTTATGCCTCTTTCTATTTGGAAAAATCTTTCTCTGCCTGAACTTACACCAACTCGGATGACTTTAGAGTTAGCAGACCGATCAATTACTTATCCTAAAGGACTCGCCGAAGACGTTTTTGTCAAAGTTGGGAAATTTCATTTTCCCCCCCCCCCCCTACGAGTTTGTTGTTGGTCGATTTCGGAAGTGATCCTCGAGTCACCTCTCTATTCTTAGGAGATCATTTTTAAGGACCGGTCGAGCTTTAATGATGTTTATGGAGAAGAAATAAAACCATTCGCGGTTGATACGAGCCTTCACTTTTTATCTCGCATCAAACCACGAGATATCTCTACAAATGACAAGTCGGTAAAAACCGAATTGAACATATTGATCAGTTTGTGAGGAGTATGCTCTGGAATTTCTAGGATTTCCTAATTTTGGATGGCAAATCCACCCTGACGTTGGAGCCAGTTTACTTTCGAATTCATTTTTGGGAAGATATTGAAGCTTATCTTAAGGAGGATTCTTATTCACCGGAATTGATAATGCCGATTTTCAATCCGGAGGATGATATTTGTTTGATTGAAAAATTGCTAAATAATGACCCGTTTCAACTTCCTCCGATGGATCTTAAACAAAGTGAAGTGACCGAGGCAAAATCTTCAATTGAAGAGCCTCCAATTAGAAATTAAAACAGAGATTTGCCCCGTCCTCACTTAGAATTGCTTTCTTGGCAAAGAAAATGACACGTTACCAGTAATTATTGCAAAAGGTTTAAATATGATGAAAGATGCTCTTTTTACAGGATGCGAATCTCACAAAGGGGCCATGCTTGGAAAATCACCGACAATAAGGTTATCGACCCTCGTTTTTTTGTTACTCCATAAAATCTTGATCGGAAGATGATTACAAACCTACGGTTCAAAGTCAAAGACGGGTTAACCCAAAAATTCATGAGGTAATCAAAAAAGAGGTCTTAAAACTTCTTGATGCCGGAATGATTTACCCGATCTCTGACAGCCCTATGGGTTAGTTCAGTGTCATTTATGTTCCCAAGATAGGTGATAACGTCGTTGTAATTTGAAAGTGAATGAATTTAATTTCGACTCGTTTTAGTTACGGATGGGAGTTTGTAGCGATTATCGCGAAAATTAAATGAAGCGACTCACACAAGATCATTTTCCTATTAGTTTATGGATAGATGAATTAAAGTTTAGTGGGAATGAGTTCTATGTTTTTCTAGATGGATTTCTAGGGTATTTCCAAATACCAATAGATCCTCAGGACCAGGAATAAAAAAAATTCTTTCACATGCCCGTATGGAACTTTCACGTACCGTCGCATGCCATTTGGCTTGTGTAATGCTCCCGGTACTTTTCAATGGTGTATGATGGCCATATTCATGTCATGATCGAAAAGGACCATGGAAGTGTTTATGGACGATTTCTCGGTTTTTGGGGATAGTTTTGATTCGTGCCTCTCCAATTTAGAAAAGATGCTAAAACGGTGTGAAGACACAAATTTAGTCCTTAATTGGGAGAAGTGCCACTGTATGTGTAGAGAAGGAATTGTGTTTATTAAGGGGGTCCCATAAATAAAATTTCCAAAGTAGGATTGAGGTCGATCATGCATAAAGTCGATGTTGATCATAAGCTCCCTCACCCTATAAGTTAAAGGTGTTAGGAGTTTCTGTGTCATGCAGGTTTTTATCGTCCGATTTTATCCCAAGACTTTTCTAAGATTGCCAGACCATTACTCACCCTTCTTGAGAAGGAAACAACGTTTGTGTTTTCTAGGATTGTATTCGATGGCTTTTCAAGACTCTTAAAGATGCTCACCGAAGCTACAATCTTAGTTGTCCCGGATTGGAATCTTACCATTTGAATCATGTGTGATGCCATGTGATTTCGCGATTGGTGCGGTTTTAGGACAACAAAAGATGAAGCATTTTCAGCCTATACATTATGCTAGCAAGACTATGACGAGTCAAATTCATTACACTTCACGAAAAATGAAATGCTTGCCATTGTGTATCTTTTGAAAAGTTTCGGGCTATATCTTGTCGTATCCAAAAGAATAGTATATACGGGATCACTCGGCACTTTTAAAGTACCTTAAGGAAACAAACAAGACGCTAAGCCGAGTTGCTTCGGTGGGTTCTTTCCTAGTAAGAATTTGTATCACTATCCGTGATAAAAAAGGAAGTTGAGAAACCTTGCGGCAGTCCAATTTTTAGACTCGGAGAATTCCTCATTAAGGATGTGTTAGAAAACAAAAGCAGAAATGAAATTTCCTTTAGAAAAATTTTCCTTTAGAAACTCTTGGTGTAATATCTAGTGGAAGTACCCCATGGTTTACCGATTTTGCAAATTTCCATGCGAGGAATTTTATCATCAAAGGGATGTCGTCCCAACAAAAGAGGAAATTCTTTAAGGACGTTAAACATTACTTTTGGGACGACCCTTATCTTTTTCGGATTTGTGCGGATCAAATCATTCGACGGTGTGTGCATGGCAAAGAAGCTAATGATATCCTCAAAGCTTGTCATGAAGGACCCACCAGGGGGCCATCATAGTGCCAATCTCACCGCGAAGAAAGTATTTGATGTCGGTTTCTTTTGGCCGACCATATATCGAGATGCCCATATTATGATCAAATCTTGCGATACGTGTCAAAGACAAGGCAAAATTTCACAAAGAGATGAAATGCTTCAAAACGCTATCCAAGTTTGTGAAATTTTTGATGTATGGGGTATCGATTTTATGGGTCCATTCCCGTCTTCACGAGGGAATAAATACATCCTCGTAGCCGTTGACTATCTTTCAAAGTGGGTAGAAGCGAAGGCGCTCCCCACAAATGATGCTCGAGTTGTAGTTAAGTTTTTAAAATCTCTTTTTGTCCGATTCAGAACACCTAGAGCTATTATAAGCGATCGTGGGACCTATTTTTGTAATGATCAATTTGCTAAAGTAATGTCTAAGTATGGGGTCACTCATCGTCTTGCTACCGCTTATCACCCTCAAACGAGTGGACAAGTGGAGGTTTCCAATCAAGGCTTGAAACGTATTCTTGAGAGGACGGTTGGTGAAAACCGTGCCTCATGGTCCGATAGGCTAGATGACGCTTTATGGGCATTCCGTACCGCTTTTAAGACACCGATTGGTTGTACGCCTTACAAACTCGTGTACGGAAAGTCTTGTATTGGGCCTTGAAACATGCTAATTTTGATCTTAAAACCGCGGGTGATCACCGGAAGCTTCAACTAATGAACTTATTGGAGCTTCGTGATCAAGCTTACGAGAATTCTTTGATATATAAAGAGAGAACGAAGAAGCTTCACGACTCTAAGATCAAAAACCGTATTTTCAATATTGGTGATCGAGTTTTACTCTTCAACTCTCGTCTAAAGATATTATCGAGAAAGCTTAAAACCCGTTGGTTAGGACCTTTCACCATCACCCAAGTTTTTCCATACGGAACCGTCGAGTTATCTCAACCCGATGGTCCAAACTTTAAGGTGAATGGTCATCGTGTGACGCCTACTTTGGAGGGGACATAACCATCGAAGGTTGTCGGATCTCCATTTACCATCCCAAGGACAACAAATTGCAGGGATCGAGTCACGCTTTGTGACTCGTGTTACCAAAAAACAAAGTGCTTCGTGGAGGCACCCCATGCTTATCCTTTTTCTTGCTTTTTTTATATGTGAAGTGAGGAGGCTCGTACTCTTTGATTCGTGTTTTTGTGCTTGTGATTGCTTTGTAAGATTGACCCAAAATTATTTGGAAACTCTCGTGTTGGTATTTTTGTCCCGTGTCACTCGAGCTTCCTAGCCTTTGCTTGCTATTAGTTTGGGGAAATCCGATATCCTAGATTATTTTCGACTAACATCTATCTTTTAGCATACTTAATAAACGGCTTAAGATAGATTTTGGATATTTCTCATGCTCCGGATTATGCATTCGACTTTTTGCGGTTCTAGTATGGGTATAAGCCATTATGACTAGGAAACATTGAGTGGATAGGACAATGTTTAGTTTTAGTATGGGGTGGTATATCTTCGATATGATCTTACCTACCTTTTGCTCGTTGTTCTCACGTACCCTTGTTTTCCCGCAAAAATTTTAAAATTTTATATATATATAGAAAAATGATGAAAAATAAAATAATTGTTGATAAAATAATAGTGTTTTGACACGAAGAATGTTAGGCTTTCAGTTGGTGGTGAAACAAAAGTAAATTTTGACTTGACCGGTTTTATATCTTAGCTTTCTCCTTAACGTAAATGAATTGAAATTTGCTAATCTTTTATATAAGGAGCTTAAAAAGGCAAGTCTAGCTTGAAAAAGTCAAGATTTTGCAAGTTTCCATAATTGATTTTAAATATGCAAAGATCGATTTATTAGGTAAGCAGTCAATAGTTTTTTCTTAGGAATTTTAAATGTGAAGAACAAGAGATGAAAGAGTTAGATATAAGTTTTGATGCTAAACGTTAGACATAGTTGGATTTCTTAAGGCTCATAAGTGTTATTGTGGCTTTTTTCCTATTAGATTGTTTCACCTTATATATAATTGTTTTAATAAATAGAGTTGTGAGGTTTTTTTTTTGTTAATAATTAGTTCATAGAAGTTTTCTTTTGTTCTTTGTGATTTAGATTATGTATACATAGGAATACTTAATTTGGAATCATTCTATATGTATCACATTTAATAATAAATATTTTGCTTATATCCTTAAAGAGCTCAGGTTATATGTGGTAAGTAAAATTAATAAGTGGACAATTATAGCCTTATTCATTCCTTAAAGAGCCTAAGGGTATATGGAATGGATATTGTTGCTTAATTTTTGTTTTGTTTGTACCTTAAAGAGCCTTAGGGTATATGGTGCAAATGAGATTGTTCCATTTATGTCTTAAAGAGCCTTAGGGTATATGACATTTGAATGGAACCTAAGTAGCTAATAAAAGCAAATTTTGGTCTGCCTCGATATGGAATTCATTCTTGATGACATTTGATCTTTGAAAAGGGCTAGGAGCTATTATTGCGTTTTTAACCGTACTACTTTATTTTTTGGAATTATTAGTATCGAAATAAAAGGTCTTAAAGATCTTGGGGTATAATGATTAAATAAAATCTTGAGATACAAAAATTAGGGAATAAGGGAGGAGAAGTACTACTCAATAGCCTTTTATGAGTAGTATTGGGCATCATAACTTAGATATTTTTTTACAATGATTATTATTTTTGAGCTTAGTATGGAGAAGTCGAAGTCGGGACGATAAATTTATCCATTTGGACACTTTTTTGTGCTTTTTTTTCGTGATCCTAAAAGTTATCAATGAATAATGAAAAGCATAACATTATGTCACACGATGAATAAGGTTGTAAGTGGAAATTATAAAAATCATTAAAAATGGAAAAATATTGAAAAATGAGAAAACGGGGTGTTTTAAAACTTGTGATTTCTTAACTCTTTCAACAAAAGACTTTGCTACTTTAAGTGTTGAAAACACTTATCCGTTTTTATATCAAAAATGACCCTTAAAAGATGAAAAATGAATATAGTATGCTTGTATATTGTATATTTTGTCTTTTATGATGTGTAGGTACGGATATTACAAGAATCACATGAAAAGAGCCAAAAAACCGAACAAAACGAACCATGAGAACGGAAAGGTTAACAGAGAGCCGGGTATTAGTCAACCATGGTCAACCTTTGTCAACTCATGTGAAGACAAAATCTAAAACCCCTTGAAATTACCAAAAGGACCTTTATTGTTAAATCATTTCACCAAAAGTCCCAAAATCGATTACACCGTTAGTCCTTAACACTAATGGACTAACGGCTGTTAAGTTGAAAATTAACCAAGCCCAATCCACATGTTAAACTGAAAAGCCTAATACCCTTTTGATATTAACACAGCCAAGTCAAACCCTCATTCCCTGGTCAAAAATAAAACGCGCCCAAATTAAATATAATGTATATCTTCTCTAATCACGTCACCAATCCATAAAAGAAAACTAGAGCGTGATTGTTACTCGACCTACATGGACTCAAAGATTCTAGTGCTAAGCTCCAGCTCAGCAAGTGAAGCTTAACTCATTGATTCTGATTGATTGAACTGAACTTTCTGACAAAAAGGAATGACACGATCCACAAAATAGAAACACACCAAGTTTGGGATTTTACACTAAACTAGTTACAACAAAAAGGAAACACAAGGTCTTAAAGGTCAGGTGGTGGACTTGCAGTAATCCGTGTGACCATTTTCCACCACAATGGCTCTAAACCCAAACCAGATGTAGGGCATTGATTAGTTAGGACGCAAACCAAAGTACCAAGATGGGTGAAAGATTGCTTTTTGGAATAGGGAGGGGTCTAACTAACCTCCCAAGCTCACTTGATGGCTATAAATACCACCTCACATTCATTAGATGATGTCTAGTTTTTCTTTCCTTTTTAAGTTTGTTTAGTATACTTTAGCTTTTAAAACTTCAGCATGTTAAGCTTATGCTTATTCTACCCTTTCTTTTCCAAACATTTATTTGTATCATTTAATTACATCAATAATAGTTTAGTTTTTACTTTTAACATTTTGTTCATTTTCTATAAGTTGTTATAAACTAATGAAAATTGTTTCATAAGCTCATTTATTCATAAGCTGTTAAGCTCTTAAAAACTTGAATACTCTTTGGAATTGGATGGCTTATATTCAAGTATAGTAATAGTTCCTGAAGGTCAGGAGTTAGGATTAAAGGAAAAGCCACAGTTTGGA
Organism: Tanacetum coccineum; assembly: GCA_026074375.1. NCBI lineage: Eukaryota > Viridiplantae > Streptophyta > Magnoliopsida > Asterales > Asteraceae > Tanacetum > Tanacetum coccineum. The sequence continues at coordinate 17,679 of BQNB010037506.1, forward strand.
AGTGGATCAAGCTTGGAAGTGATCCAATGACTTATTCCCTAGCTGAGATGCTAGAGCTATAAGAATAAGCTCTAATTTGAGCATATGATCTCTGTTTAGCTGAGATCCAAGGTCTTAAACTCTTTTCCTTTTCATTTACAATGTTTTAGTTTAGAATTTGCTATGTTCTTAATGCTTATGATTTGCTAGTGTAGTTTAGTAATCTAGTTATTAAATCTGTTAGAGAAGTATTAGATTGATCTTGTTATAGTTTTTTAGATCTTAGTTTATGCTTGTTATGGTTTATAATTGATTAGTTTGCAGAATAGCTTTCAAATGTGTTCATTAGCTATATTTTTGTTATCATAATTTTGTGTTAGATTCTAATAAAACTTGTTTAATTAGTTTTGATTGATATTAATAATTAGTAAAAAGTTGTTTTGGATCAAAGTTTTGGATTAAGTTGCAAGATAATAAGGTTTAGAAGTTTTTAAGGGGTGTTTGGGTTTGCAGAAACTAACTACTATGGTTAAGTACTGTTCAAGTGAGCACTTATGTTCGTTATATTGAATTAGAGATTTCATATATAGGTTTTATAAGGTTTGGATTTAAAAGTTTGTGTTTAGGCTTAAAATCAGGTTTTTACAAGTTTGTGTGTTGGTTGTATATAAATTGAGAGTTTTAAGTTAGTTTCATTGCATTGTGTGCTTTGATTTGTTCTAGTTTCTATTGTTGGTAATTTCATACTTGTTTTAGTGTTTAGCTAGTCTAGAAACAAGTTTTAAAGGTCTGAATTTATGGTTTTAAGATTTGGCTTTAAAAATTATCAACTGCATCAGCAAGCAAAAATAGCTTTTGGTCATTTTCAAGCTGAAAATTAAGCTAGATAGAATTAGAGTTAGCTTTTGAAATTAAGTGCACAAGTAGATTATAGGTCAAATTTAATAGGTTAGGGCTTAATTAGGTTTTTAGAAGCTTTTTAGGTATCTTGTTTTAGGTATATGCAATAATCAGTATTTGTCTTTTCATTTAATTTGCAAAACACAACAATACTCAAACTACATAAAGTAGCTTTTCTCCAATTAGCATTTTCTTAGCGTTGTTTTGAATTTTTCAAATTACTTTTTGATTGATGTTTTAAGTAGTTTGTAGGACAGGCTTTTTAGTGGTGTAAGCCACTAGGCCATAAGGATATGATTGTTGGCTTAAAAATAAGCTCAAAAAGTCCTTTTAGGTTGTTTGGTAAACTGTTTTGTGCAAAAATGCTTAGTTGACTTTTTCAGTTTATGGCTTACTGTTTAGCTTAAAGGTAGTTTAAATTTCTTATTAGACTTGCTTTAAAGGAGTTGTAGCTTATTTGGTTGTGGCTTGAGCTTATTCAAGCTTATTGGTCATTTAAATTTTGTGCAAAAGCTAATAATACTTTAAGTCTAAATCTCTCACCCTTATAAGCTATTTTCCAGCTTATTTAGTTGTTTTCACAAAAAGTTTTTTTAGTAAAAAGTGCTTAAGATAAGCTATTTAAACAGTTTGTGTTCAAAAAGATTTGAAAAGAAATAAAAAAAAGAGAAAATAAGGGAAGTCTCTGGGTGCAGCAAGGCTCGAACCCATGACCTCTACCCTGTCTCCAACCTTTAAACACATTACCTCATACCATTTGCGCCCTTAGGGGGGGAAACTTTTACGTCAGGGTGCAACAAACAATAGTTTTTCATTTTTTAGGCTTTTTGTTGCTAAAATAAGCACTTCCAGTGCTTAATGATTTATATGGTTATTCAGTTTTAGCAACTTTTAAGTTTTTAATTTTCCTAAACTTTTCATCATAAGGCAATTTATTGTAATTTTCTAGTATTTTTATTTCAAACTTTAGTAATTTTCGTGCATTTATTTTGTTTAAAAACTTTAAAAATCATAAAAAAAATAAATAAAAATCAAAAAAATAATCTTCTCTTTCTGAAAATTTACTTTTAATATTTAGAATGTTTAGAAATTAAATTTGCATTCATAGGTCTTAAATTTGATATACTTGCTCGTTTAGTTGCGTTTTTACACTTCCCGTTAACATTTTTGTGTTCAATAGCTTAATTGCTTAGTTGTTTTCTTTCCTTTACATGTTTTATGTGTTTTTATTTGTAGAATTAGAAAACCAATTCAAAAACTTTGAAACCATTCAAATCATTGTCCAAATAATAACAGGGTTTCAATTCATAATTCTTGGGGTATAAACGACCCGGTGAACACTTACCGGTTAACGTAAGATATTATTGTGTAGAATTTACTTTTAATCTTTGTCCTCAAGGATTATTAGTGAATTTCTTATACTTTGATATTATACGTATATATAATTTGGAACGTATCAGTTATCAAGGTGTAGTTGACAAAATAAGTGCTTTCTACACGAAGTTTCTTGCTCAACCATGGCAGACAATGTTCAAGGTGTTCAACCGCTGCTTGACTACAAGAAAATCTAGGCATGCCAGCATGATCAAACCAAAATCAATATTTTACAACTCTTTCACGCCGTAGTCAATCGTACAAATGTTGATTATGCTACTCTTCTCTGGTTGGATTTCATAAATAATGTATTTCAAAAGAAAGATGTTATTCAGTACCCTCGATTCACCAAGCTTATAATCGCTGACTTTATAAAGAAGTATCCATCCATCTCAAAGACATGACGAGGATTATCATTCCATCAAAGATGATATTCTGCTGGTAAGTGTTTACTCTACAGGAAATGTGCTATTTCGAGGGATGCGAACTCCGGATGCATTCTTAACTAATGAAATAAGTGCCACTAATGACTATAAGTAGTATGAGATGATGTTTGTCGGGGTAGAAGTTCCAATGAATCAACCACAACCAGTTGTTTCTACCCAAGGAACACATAGGACTGCACCTAGATCCCATAGGACACCTACCCTTACTGCTGCTAGTCCTAAGGGGAAGAAGAGGAAGCAAGGTGCTGGAGAAACTAGTTCACTAAGAAAATCGCTAAAAGTTACTATCAAATAAAAGAAGCAAAGCACACCTTCAATTCCACCTCCTAATGATGACATAGAAAGAGATGAAATTGCTAAGGCAGCTCTTTTAAGTCTCACTTTACACAAAACTGCGTTAGCTGCTGAAGCACAAGAAAATGTTGCTAAAGTATAATAGAAGTTGGTGGAGGAGGAGATTGATAAGATGGTTGAAGGTGAAGAAGATGAAGAATCATATACGAGTGAGTTTGCTGATTCTATGCTTAATGATGATGATGATGATGATGATGATGATTCTGGTACTAGGATAGAGCCCGGGAGTCATAAGGAAAACCCAAAAGTTGTTGCTGATGATGATGTTACTAAAAGGAAAGATGATGAGAAGGATGAAGATGAAGTGAAAGATGATGATGTTGAAAAGACAGATAATGCTGCTGAGGAAAAAGACAATGATGATCATACTAATCATACATTGGTCGGAACTCATGCAACGGGTAGTATAGAGACTAGGAATGAGCAGATGCAGACACCAATTCCCACACCAACTAGATCCACTAGGAACGAGTTATCTTCAGATAAGACAATTTCAGAGGAATTGACGACACTTGTATCACCAACAACTGCTACTACATCCAAGACCAAAACCAAGAGAGGATTTACTTCCAACAAAACAAAGATTCTCCTAGGAATTATTGCTAGCATGTGCAGTCGACGAGGTCAAATTCGCCACCATATTAAAATAAATTTGTGATCCTGCAGGTTTTTTATAGGAAAGTTCCGAGAATTTCTTGATTCATTTTGCAACAATGTTGTGCCTGATGATGACGTTTTGCAAAGACAAATGAGATGGATCAAAGAGAATATGCCAAGATGGTAGATCTTGGCAATTCTAATAGGATCAAAGAAATGTTTCTACAAGTGTACCAAAATTGATCTTAAAAGAATTTGCTACTCATGAACCCAAGATGATTGAAGAATTATTTTGTAAGTACACTCAAAACACCACTCTCAATCTGTACCCTACAACAAGTTTGTCAACTGCTGAAAAATCAAATGCTGATCTTCAACATCAGTTATATTTGAACATGAATTCAAAACCTTAAGATCAAGCAACTGATCCAGAATTATGGGAAATTTTGAAAGAAAGTTTGAGAAGGCCATACTTTTCGCAGTGTCACGTATGAACACATAACGGATTGCTGATCCTCCTAAAAGGGGGAAGAAAACAAGGTTGGGTGAAAGATATTTGGTAACCGCAGCAAATGAGAAGGTGGGAATCTTTTGTGAATGGAAGAATCATTATTTGCCCGACAAATGACATCAAATAACGTCTATTTTTATAGTATCATTTATCCCGGATAATTAACCATTTTGTTATAATTTATTGCAAAGAATTGTTACTTAATCGTTTGTATTTGAGAATTGTAGTAATTATGAAGTACTTGGTGAAGATTAGCTAAAAGGCATGCATTTTGGAGCTTAAATGAAGAGTTTGAGAAAGGCTACTGATCTGACAGCCAATACGTCGTATTACTCTAGGGACTAACGAGTTATCCAGACTTTAAACGAATAAAAAGGACCATTGCTTGACTTTGAAGAATACACTGTATCCACATCAACGATACGTTGTATATAATACTTTGGTCAACAAAGAAAAACCAACTGGTTTTACCTCAATACGCCATATCCATCATGAAGATACGGCATATCTGTGCCTGCACTTCACAAAAGACCATGAAGGAATAAAGTTCAATACGCCATATCCAGAAGAACTCAATACGTCGTATTTAATATAAAGTAATAAAATATTCTGGAAGATATCAAATGTGGTCCTTACTCATTATCTCCAAATACGGTCGTATCCCACATCGCCCGATAGGCGTATTGACCTATTTTCAGACTCTATATAGAAGAACCTAAACACCAGTTTTTAGGTATGCAAGTGAATCCTTAAACCACCGAGTCGACCCAGAGACGAATAAAGAAGCCTAGAAGGTCAGAAAAGAGCCTTAAGATCATAGGAAAACTCTTGTAATCTTCATGCAACCGAGTACGCGTTCGATTAAGGTTTCATTATTTTAATCGTTCATATATCAAACCGTGTGTATTTTGTGTGGTTTGTTTATATCGATTGCTTAATTTATCGTTGATTGTTGATTATGTTTATCGCATGATACTCGTATATGTGCTTTAATATGTGTTCAATCCGTATCTAAGGATATCGCCTATAGCTTAACTAGATATGGGATAGTTCTCATAAGTATGTGACCTATCATTCAACTGGGTCTAGTCCTACATATTTAATGCGCTACAACTTTGGTGTTGTTTGGGCGTAGGCTAAGAGTCCGGGATAGCTCTCTATATTGTAATTTATATATCTAGAATCATAGGATCACAACTATTGACCTATCCTTGCCTTTAGTTTAGTGAGCTTAGTTGAGCCATAAGGTGACCTTGGTATCAACGAGTACGTTCTTATTATATTGGTAAGGACTCAGACAGTGGACTACTAGTATATAAAGAGCCGTTAAGCAGTAAGTGGGTAAAGTCTCCATGAGCTAGGGTTTAGTAAGAGCACCATTATTAATCTCCTAAGGTAGATTATAATCAACAAATGCTTGCTTTATGAGTGATGGTATAATTGTACATAATTGGTGTGGTTCTGGTCTTAGGAAGAAGTTCCGCCTAAGGTCTTAGAATGATCTGGCCCTTCGAGATAAGTCAATTATTGCACGATTAAAACAAACTGCGTTTTAATCAGATTATTCATGTTTGATACGTTTTTCCTTACATTAGTGTTGACGCGCGGTTGTTTGTTCTTTCTTGGGTGTGTTTTTTGCTTTGCTTGCTCTATAAAACCCTTGGTTTGAATAAACTAAACCCTGTGCCAGTCACTTGGCTAAACCCCCATTCTTGCCATATTTAGTTTTTGTTTAACTTAGATATACCTAAAATACTGATAGATTAGATATTAACGCTCTCGCTCTTAGTGATCGACACCATACTTACCAACGAAGCTACATCTGATCGGGTATACTGCCCGTTAAAGTGTTGTTTTTAGGTATAGTCGGCAAAATAAATAGTAAAACTTGATCATAAAATACCTACTCACAACGACACATCAAGTTTTTGGCGCTGCCGGGGAGTGAAGTTGTTTAATTCTTATTTATTAGTGTTTTAGTTTAGTATAGTTTAATTTAGATTAATTTGCATATTTGCCAAGTTTGTTTTGTGTATCTAATTTTTCTGCATTGTATATTTGTGCATATTGTGTTTTGTGTTGTTTTCTGCATTGTTACAGTCCAATGTAACTTTTTGAGTCGAATACTCAATACGGCGTATTCAATTTATTGGATACGGCGTATAAATTTTTTCTAAACCAATACATCGTATTCGACTCTATCATCAATACGGCGTATTCAGTTAACTGAATAAGGCGTATTAAGCTATTTGACAGTTTTCTTTCTAGTAAATTTATTACAGGTTAAAATGGACGGACCCAACATAATATGTTATGAAGAGTATTATCAGGCTCTTAATGAGGAAGAAAAGTCATAGGCGTGGTAAGATGTATAAGTGGGAAACTGCTACGTATGGTAAGATCTAGTATGATGAAGACATTCACGACCTCAAATCTGTTGAAACTGAATTCCCGGCCATAGTCTTTGATGATGCATTTACATCTGAAGTAACGCACTTATGTGAACCCACGCCATTATTTACAATGATGCTCTAACGTCTAAATCAGATTTCTCAACTGAACCTACTATAAGTCCTCAACATATTGATGAATTTAATTTGAAAGATGAAACATCGTTGTCCGAATGTGATGAAAAGGAACAAAATGTTTTATACTTTAATAATCTATTTCCGTTTAACGTAATTTATCCTGATGATTCAAAATTAGATAAGGGCAATGATGATGATAAAATCGATATCAAACAGTCTTCAGGGGTAATATAATAAATACGAATGATGGTGCCTATGCACATAGGTCAAATAAGCTTTTGGAAACAAGTCATGATACATCTAATAAATTTTTCAAAACTGAAAATTTTATCAAGGAATTAAATGTAAAAATCGTGACTTGTAATTATCTTAAAAAAAGGATGCCATTCATTTTCCTAATCAAAAATTTGTATGTGCCATTTGGCATCCCGTTCGACCCTAAATTGTTTTATAAGGATGGGAGTAAATTAGGGCAAGTCTAACTTAAAGACTTTTATGTAAACAAAAGTGCTTGCCGGGAGACAACCCGGAATGTATTTTCAATTTTTTTATCGAGTCTGTCTTCCCAGATTGTCTATACGGCGTATCTAAACCCCATGGATACTGTGTATTGACCTTCTGGGCGTTATCCTGTCTTTATTTTCACCACAGTTGATACGGCGTATTCGTTAAACGAATACAGCGTATTCGACACAGGTTTCAATACGGCGTTAATACTGGGGGATGTATAGGTGTTCGACTTCTGTACAGTCTTTAGGTTTTATTTCGAGTCTAACAGCAATGCGGTGAAAAGTAAAGAGCACGTGTTTTCATTATGCATTTAGAGGATCATTCTGACGGAAAAGATTTGGTGGACTGCATATTTTCTAGAATTCTGTGTGTGTTGTTCGTGCTAGGATTCAGACCCGCTTTCGCACACACATTCTTGGTCATAAATGCTATATGGAGAATCTACCGAGCAAAATATCAGGGGAGTTTCTCATTCTAATTCTTTTAATTCCCGTTTTTAATGTTTTATCTATACAACGAAGAAGTTGTATAATTCAAGTGGGGGATGGAAATTAGAATGCATACTTGTCCTATTTTTCACATAAAATGCTTAAATTATGCTCAAATTTTAAAAAAAAATCAAGGCATTTATTTTATGAAATTACCATGTTACATAACGTACACAATAACCCTTGTTTAGTTATTGTGAGGATTTTACCAATCTGTTTCCAAAAGTTTACCCAAATTCCACAAAATATAATGTTTTTTTGTCGGTGATGTTGTAGACTTTAGAACTTGGCTTGGTATATCTATTCGAGATCACAGTGATGAGTACTATGGATTTAGATGGAAGATCTGTCAAGAAGGGATCAACAATAGGATTACATCCAAAAAGCCTATACATGTTGTTTATTAACTAACTACACTAGTTAGTTAACCCCCGTATAAACCCTTTATTTACTCTCACTTTAAGAGTAAGATACCCCTAAAACAACCCGTAGAGCCAATCCTTTCAGAATTACACCAACTTGTTTATTTCATTACACCTTTACACCTTAGCCTACCCTGTTAGATTAAGTTTATTGTACAGTTGCTAGTTGCTTAATGTGTAAAGTTTGTATTTCCCGAGTCTTGTGTCAATTTTGGTACGTTTGGAAGAAATATGCACATTAGAAATGGGAATGTATAAAGTAGTCAAAACTCATGTATTTTTACTACCATCGAAATTAATGGTACGTTCGAAGAATGAAGAATTATCGAAGGAATTATCCGTAATTATTATGATCGTGAAGATGGTGGAACTACTCCAAATTTCGTATATAGTTAGATGTTTGAAAAAAAATTAGAAAAATCGCAACAAAAAAGAGAAGGAAAGTTTGAAGACAATCATTTTGCAACTACCGAAGGAATCATACGAAGGATCGATTATTCGTTGATACAAATCAACGATGTAGAGTATTGTATAAAGTGGAAGATATCGCCACTTGCCTTGTAAAGTATGTAAATTATGTAATGATTGGGAAGTTGACCATTACGGGAACGCTAACTTAGGTTGTTGTTTTTTATCTATGATCAAGATGTTTGTAAATAGTTGTGTCTTTATCATGGTAACTATCGAGAAAAAGTGTCTAGCAACTTGTATCTTAGACTTAATCTATTTGTTTCGTAATTTTTATTTAACAATAATTTATTTCCCTTTCCTAATCATTAACCATTGGTTTTACGCGAATGAGGATTTGTACGAGCTTGCATGTCTATTTTGTCGTTACGGCCATGTATGCATGTCTCAGCTGCCTTGTTGGTTTATTACTATTGGTGAAAGTTAGAAGATCCCTACCCTATATTATTCTTCATCCTAACTGTTGGTTAAATTCGAATGAGGATGTGATCGAACATACATGTCTATTCCGTCGTTACGGCAATGTATGTGTGCGTCAGCTGCCTTGTTGGTGTGGTACTTTTGGTGAAAGATTGTAGAATGATCAACCCTAAGCCTTATCATACAAACCCATATTTACCTTTATAAACTTGTTACTCTTTAGCTCTAGTGGTGGAGATGTGTATCCTTGCCAAGCTTATGATAGAATACTCATCACGACCGAGCAATTAAGTGAATTAGTTACATGTTACCACATAGATTAGTTGAGTGATTTGAGTGTTTTCATCTTCCTATTTTGTAAGGTGTTTGGTTGTGTACTTGTAATAGATCAAATAAATGCTTAACGGAAAATATCCTTAGGGATACATTTTTATAAACTTCTAAAGGCTACTTAAGGACAAGTAGGATTCAAGTAGGGGGATATTTGATGACATCAAATAACGTCTATTTTATAGCATCATTTATCCCATGTAATTGACCCATTTTGTATGATTATTGCAAAGAATTGTTACTTAAGCGTTTGAATTTGAGAATTGCAATAATTATGGAGTACTTGGTGAAACTTGACTAAAAGGCACGCATTCTGGAGCTTAAACGAAGATATTTTGAAGATTTCTTTTCTGACAACCAATACACCGTATCCATCAAGGAAGATACGGTGTATATGTGCCTGTACTCACCAAAGACCATAAAGGAAACATGATCAATACGCCATATCCAGAGAAGACCAATACGCCGTATTGGAGATATAGTATGTGAATATTTTAGAAGATATCAAACGTGGTCCCTACTCTAAGAAATCCCTAATACACCGTATCCAACACATTGGATACGCCATATCAAACCGACTCCAGACCTTATAAATAGAAAACTCAAAAATGAGTTTTAAGTGTGCTAAATCATATTCTCGATATCTAAACTACAAAAGTTGATTTTCAATGGAGAAAAAGAGCAGAAGAGGTCTTGCAACGCGATCCAATCCATAGAAGACAACCTGTAATTTCTTATACTTTTGTAATCATTCAGTTTTTTATATCATTCCTTAACTCGGTTAGTTTACCTTGGCTAAGCCATTACTCTTGTATTAATTATGATGTTTAAAGGCTAATACCTTCGGGTATTAGCCATTATTATGAAGATCTAAATGTTTGATTTTGGTATATCTCGATTGCTTGATTTATCGTTGTATGCTTGTTTATGTTTATCAATTTAAACTTGTTTATATGCTTTAATATGTGACCTATCATTCAACTAGATCTAGTGATATGGACCAAGTAATCTAGATGCCGGGATAGCTCTCCATATAGTGATTAATACATCTCGACCAATAGGATCACGATTAACAACCTATCTTTGCCTTTAGATTATGAGCTTAGTTGGACCGGTAGGTGACCCTTAGGATCAACGAGTATGTTCTAATTAATTGGTAAAGATTTGGTTAGTGGACTACTAGTGTATAAATTGCCGTTAAGCAGTAAGTGGGTAAAGTCTCTATGAGCTAGGGTTTACCAAGATCACCATTGTTTTAATCCCTAAGATGAATTATAATCAATATAAATAAGGATGCTTTATGCGGATGCTTTATGTTGATGCTTTAATTATGACAGAATTAATGTGTCTAGTTCCTAGGAAGAAGTCCCGCCTAAGTCTAAGAATGATATACCACTTCGAGATAAGTAATCATTGCACTGAATAAACAAACCAACTTCTAATTGGATTAATGATGGCTAATACATTTTTCTATTATAAGGCTTGACCGCTCTTTTATCTTCTGTTAATTTGCTTGTGTAGGTTAAAGTGTCTTGAATTGATTGTAGTTACCACCAAACCCGTGCTAGTCTCTTAGACAGAAAAAACCTCATTTTAACCTGTTAAAATTAGGATTAGAACTAACATAGGATTAGCATAGGTTTGACTTAGATTAGAATTAACTTAGATTAGTAAACTAAAGTATTAATAAATTGAAAATTTTAACCTCACTTCAAGTGTTTGACACCCTACTTACCACGAATCTACCACCAACCGGGTACACTGCCCGTTAAAGTGTTGTTTTTGGTTAAGTCAGAAAAATATAAATTTAAAACTTGAATCATAAAAATATACACCACACAATGACACATCAGTCTTCATGAACTTTTTTTGTTGGCTAAAATGTGATCGAAACTTAGCCTTGAGATCTTTGTAATTGACTATGCTACTTGCTTTTTGCGTATTCCATCATATTCTTGAATAACTTTTAATGTATACGTAAACATATGGCAGGCTACAGGCATAGCCCACTTCTGCATTCGTATAACCCCTTTAAATAGAGGTAAGTAGTTATCGGGGGTCCTATTTTCCATCATAGGAACCCACATGAGGAGGTATCTTTAGTCCATCAGGTAGAGGGTAATCCTTAATCCAACGAACGAAGGATGTTACGCAACCAATAGATTGTGCGAACAGGCCAGTAGGGTCATAGGGTTGGTGCATAGGTGTATTTACGAATTGGTTGGTAGGTTGTGTATAAAAGGGATAAGTGTTGTGGGGTGTACTTGAAGGATACACATGTCATATGTTACTCTGACCATAGTTGGTCATTGAAGCCTGCTGGAGTATCCCATGTAGGGATGGTAGGTAGGACCTCCTCAGAAAGGAGGTTTACCTCCTTGAGGCCGATAGGAGTAATTATAGGGTTGGCTATAAGCTTTGCTAGCATGAGGTTGAACGTAAGGGTTAACATAGCAATTCATTTGGTCACTGATTGGAGGGTAGAGACTATAAGGTGTAAATGGTTGAGCGTTATGTGAGAGATACATACCGGTAGGAGGTAGATTCCCTCCCTGAATTGTCGAAGGCTGATTACCTCCATATTCGAAGGTTAATGTCGATTGTAACGGTTGCCTATTTTCACTTGTCCCTAGGTGTGCAACGAGAAAAGGAGGAAGATTGACTCCATGGATTCCCCCACCTTCTACTCTATGTTCCTAAGGCCTTCTACCCTTAGACTCTCTTTATACCCTGCTTATATCCTTGTTCGAAGCTTCTTCAAATTCCACTACCCAACCCCCGTAACCTACGAACGTGCAGAGATCCTATTCGAAGAATAAAAGTAACTTTGGTGGTACGCGTGGGCCTGGGCTCCATTTCCATCTCTTCATCGTACTCTTCACTTGAGTACTCTAACTCAGCACGGACTTCTTCATTACAAACTTGTCTTCTCTGATCCCTAAACAAGGTTTTGAGGGCTTCGTAGTTAGCTTCTACGAAGGCTGGACCAATTACGTGATTCAGATTAGATGAAGTTCATGCATGATTATCGAGTGGTGTTTCATGTGGAGATCTAGTGGTAAATGTGGAGGTGGTTATTGGGGATACTTCACCCACGTTTAGATTGGGTAAAAGGGTTAGTGTCAAGAAACTCAGTGGGGGTGAATCTTCTCTCCCGCTTGTCATGCCAGAAAAGTAGGTAAAGTGGTCTAACGGTTATAGACTCGGTTTTTATAAGACTGAGGAGTATTTTTTATAAAATATATTATATTTAAGTTTTAAATTTATAAAACTAGCTTTACCTTTACAAACGCACAAACGACAGAGAACCAGGTCACGAGTAGTGTAGAGATGGTAAATCCGAGTTCGACCCAAGAGCTAAGTGTTAATTAGTTTTAATTTGAAATGTCACATTTTTAAAGTGGATTTAAGATTGATTTTGAGATAAACAAGAAAGTAAATTTGTGGAAATTAAAAGAGATAAAAGTAATCAGGGAGAGAGACGTGCTAGCCTAGCCATTACATTACTATCGTTATAACTATGTTTTCCTGTGCAATGTTACATCATGGTCTCATTGGTGGTTTCTAAAGTCGACAGACCTGAATACATATCTTTAGTCTGCCTTATAATTCCTGCGATCCTGAATCCCTCAAAAGTTACGAAGGTAGGGCAACCAGGTCATAGTGATTAATCCCAACTATCCCAAGAACTAGTCTAATAACCTATACAAATTATTAACCCTCACTGAAAGATTTCCTGTGCTTTTTAAGTATATTAAGTGATAGAGGCGGTAACAGGGTTAGTTCCTACACTAGGGTTAGAATAATCATCCAACCCTAGTACCCTTCTAATCTCATGTTTAAGTGGTAATCTAATAACAGGATTAACATGATCTAAACCACCCGCAATACTACCAAAATCCAGGGTTACATGACAATCAAAAGGATATCCAATGAAACCATGATTTAACAGGAAACAAATATTATAACAATAGTAGATTCATGACTAGGCCAACACTTGAAGTGCTTAGCCGCTCATGGCAACAACAAAGCAAGAATTAATAAAGATAATCATGGATGGAAAACTCATAATTCTTACAGAAGTTGTTTATGAACGATTAAATACAAAAGTAAGTTAAAGTGTGATCTCCCTTGGACTTCTGGTGGAATTCTTCGAGTTATGGAGGCCTTGATCACCCCTTAGATCTGTGGTGGAATGGTTGATGATGAAGTGGTGAATGAGGCCTCTATTTATAGATTTCGAATATGTTACGGCGTAACCTTCTAGAGTGTTACGCCGTAAAGTGCAAACGAGGCTTTCCCTGTTGTAGGCATAAAATATGTTATGGTGTAACTAATTGTTCATGTTACGCCATAATGATGACTAGGATGACTCAGCCTTCCATAATAATAACATTACGACGTAAACCTCAAGTGTGGTTATGCCGTAATCTTGATGGGTGACGTGTCTTGCCTTGAATAGGTTACGGCGTAACACTATCGTAGGGGTTACACCGTAAAGTCTTGTAAGAATCCGTGTTTTCTTCATTTTTACGTCCTTTTCCCGTGTTTCTTGTCACATACTTTCATTTTACCTGAAAATAACAAAATAACCATAAAAGTATCGAATTCAAGTATTTATAAGACAGATGCAATTATTTTTAGGGGAAATTGACACTAAAAAGTATCAAATATTTAATAAATGCCCCCCCACTTGACTTCTGCTTGCCCTCAAGTAGACCTGTTAGAATATTTTATAAAACGTTTTCTCTGATTTAACTCAAAGAAATGAATTTATAAAAGACTTATGCTAGAAACATCAAAGTCGAACACCTCACAAAAAAGGGATCAAAAATCACTCAACTCTCTACTATTCTAAGTGTTCATTTTTGGGGTGATCACTTATTTGCACAGTTATAGTATGTATTCTATCATAAGCTTGGAGAGTACACAAATCTGTACCAGTTAGAGTTAGGGTCTAAACAATTCTTAAAGGCAACATATGTGACGTAACACAGGAATTTTACATCTATTACTGGCGTGATATGCTGGGTTTGATAGACAGGGGTATTACACATTAATTGGTTGTAAGATAAAAACACAAAACAAATAAGTCATATTTATTCTAAGTATCCAGAACAGGCTACTGTCCATCCAAGTCCAGTCTTCAAGTGACAAAAAAACTTATATATCATATATGGGTTGCTTATTATGAGGGATCTTACGGGCGTGCTAACCCATTTCTTCACTAGGGGCTTATATGTTGCCCTCCTTTAATACTTCTGTATCAGGGCTTTTTAGTTGCACCATCCACATAATCACTAGGATGGATTTTAAGTTGCACACCTTTTTACATAGTTTTGGTTTTATAACACGAAACCCACATCAGGAGTTAGATCACTAGGTGGCTTATAGTTGCACCACCTTTTGCACCACCTTTTTCTTTTTTATTTTTATTATACTCCTGGACATAAATAACATATCCACCCACTTGAGATAAATAGTATCGAAAGTGACAATACCAGGGGGTCTTTTATGATCAAAATAATATGTCATCAATGAAAGTGCCAATCTTCGAACCATTTTCCTGAACCATAGACTTAGGTAGCCAAAAAATTCTACACAAAGATAAATATAGACTACAGGGTTGGCTAAGGCGAAATGGTGTAACGAAACATATAATATTGGGTGAAAACATAGATTGTCTAAACAAGGGTGATCTAGGGGTATCTTGCACTATTGATGAGTGCAACAAAAGGGTTTTTAACACGGGAGGTCGACAAGTTAGTGTAACTAGTCGATAACCACACACATATAGGCTTATTTGGGTGAATTCCTAAATGTTGCCTTCTCGAACCATCTATTCTTACTAATCAATTAGGTCTCTAATTGATGTACAAGCAAAGTTCTAAAGTCTACAATACTACCGGCACACTCAAAATTTTTGGTGGATTTTTGTATAATGAGATGAAAATGGAACATTAGGCTTAAACCTCACCAAGTAATAATAATGGGCAATGTGCATTCGGTAAAGATTAATTCTAGTTTAGTAAGAACAACATGTCAAAATTTTTAAAATTGACACCTTTTTTAAAAGAAAACTAGAAAATCGAAGGCAAAAATAGGTCAAGTGATAATTCTACTCCCATCCCCCTACTTGTTTTGTACAATGTCCCTATTGTACATTAAGAAAATGAAATAAAGAGGAAGAGTAGAACTAGAACAAGAAACTCCCTTGAGCATTGCTTCTGAACATATGAAATGTAACAAGCCGGTGGAGAAATCTAGAAAATCTCCATCATGAGCTAAGCTTATTTTCCCCTATGATCACTAAAACAAACTAATAGCATATACAAACCTAACTCACTTTCGTAGGAATCACGGTTGCATTTAGCATATGCAACAAGCCTTTTAAACCAATTGGTGGCCCAAGTGGATGAGTGAAGTCTCATGAGGGTTTCCAGAGAACATACCCACAAAGTTCATTAAGATATACAAGGTTTAGCAATGTTTAAAACTTAATTTTAAGGTTTTTCAGAAAGAGGTTACGGCGTAACTCTGGTTGTTACGCCATAATCATGTGGTATATATTTTTTAAAATTTTTGATTATACGATTACGGCGTAACCATAATAAGGTTTATGGCGTAATTGAATCGGTTACGGTGTAATCATGTATGTTACACCGTAACTGCTGCTAACTTAGCAAAGCTACCACACAATTATGGGTCGAGTCGGTCTCGAAAGTTGCCTCCTAGCTGCTAGAACCTGCAAAACAAAGTAAAACATGTAAACCAACTAATTTGCGGAGAATGAAATTCATTGATAAAAAGACGAGTTGTCTCCCGACAAGTACTTTTGTTCATTAACGAGTCTTTAAGTTATAATCATGCCCACTCTACGTTGTATGCCCTTTAATCCAATCAATAAGTTCTTGATCATGCTTTTATTCTTCACCTAACTCAAGGCATCCTTGGTAGAACCATTTTATCTTTTGGTAAGGATGATGGATTCCTCTGGACTTATCTTCGTCACTAATTTTTAAAATGGGCCCCATTATATTATGTTGTCTTACTGTTAACTTACCAAATCTTTTTTTAGCATAAGGCATATTAAATATGGTTTTGTCATCTCTAATTTTGAACCAAAGGACTCCTTTAATCCGATCTTTTATAATCCCCACATGTTCTTTGAAAGGTTGTCCAAATAGAACTTCGGTCAACCCTTTTTCCACAAATTCGTTGATGCTTACAAGAATGATGAAATCTATTAAGAACTGATGATCCCTGATGAACACATGCAAATTTTTAGCAAACCCTACCATATTGTTCCCTGTGTATACAAATTCATGTTTCATGATAGATTTATAAGCTTTTTGAGACATAATATTGAAAGGAGATTGTGGCTCAATGTAAGGATCAAAGTTTACAAACCCTATTTTGCAAGTGATTTAAAGGTTATAGGGGCTATGGAGATGGATTGTATTGCTACTGCTTAAGAACTCGGGTTTAACAGGAAATTTAGTTGCCTCATTGGCCAAGTCCCTGAAATCCAGGTTATCCCATACGTCATCCATCTCGACAAAGTCATCCATACTGATGCACGAATTACTATTGGGATTACAGAACATCTCACTAGAATCATCATTAAGCCTAGCTGACCCTGGAGGTGAAAGGAACATTGTATCATAATTTTCTAAGTTAGGCGATAAGTCATTATCGTTTGGGAAAATGCCTAAATCATCATCACTTAAAAGCAACTCTTCTAAGTCTCTATGCTCGTCAAACTTGTTGACTTCTGACAAATTATTTATAACACAAACCGATGAAATTACGAATGGGGATTCTCTTTCCTTGATGTCAAAAGTAATTTGTTTAGTCCCTACTTCTAAAGATATCTTTTTACCGAAAACATCAATCCTGGTGTGAGCAGTAGCAAGCATAGGTCTCCCTAGGATTATTGGGACTTTATCATCCTCAACTATATCAAGAATGATGAAATCGACAGGAAATATAAATTTATTAATTTGTACCAGCACATTTTCAACTATTCCCTTCGGTGATTGCATGGATCTATCAACCATTTCTATAACCATATTTATTGGTTTAGGATTCCCAAGTCCCGACCGTTTAAACAAGGAAAAAGGCATAATACTGATGCTTGCCCCCAGATCGGCTAATGCATTGCTTATTGTGGTGGTACCAATAGCGCAAGGCAGAATGAGACTTCCTGGGTCTTTTTCCTTAGGTGGAAGTTCATTTTGAAGGATAGCAGAGCATCGAGCATTTAATTTAAATGTAAATACTTCCTCGTTTTTTAATTCACGATATACCAGTTTTTGTAGATATTGGGTATGTCAGTATTTGCTGATGTGGTATGGATAGATTCCCCTTACCGTTTTCTTTAAGAATGTGTCTTCTTACCTTTTCTGCGAAAGTCTCAACCTTTAGAGTAGGTTTTTCTCTAGCAGGTTTAAGTTTAATGGCGCATTCTTGGTTAGTGAGATTATGTGTGGAGATTAATTGAACGAGGTGATTTACATTTTCCTCAAGTCTCTTTATTGAAGAATAGTGATTTTTGAGGTTTATTTCAGTATTTATAATGAATTTCTTCATCCATTCATTCACAAAATCTTGTCTCTTGCAAGATTCCTTCAGATAGTATTCAAATGTGTCCTTGAGGTTGGTTGGGTAAATGTTTGATTTAGGAGAGGATTTGTTGTAACTGATCTCACTAGTCCTTATACTTTTGATTTCTTCATGGAGGCTTTTCCTTTCTTCGTTTGTATTAATTTTGCGAACATCTACTCTGAGCTCGTCCATTTCATGGTTTAGGGCCTTGAGTTTTTTGGCAATAATACCGAATGGAGTTAGAGTATTTTTGCTTTCCTCATTGTGCCATTTATGTGAGTGATCAGTCAATACTTGAATTGATTTCAATGCTTCCGAAGCTGTAAGCCCAGGAATAAGACCATTAGAATCAACAATTTGTCGAGTCTGACCCTTCAGCCCGTATTAATAGGTATTTACTTTTTAATGATCATTAAGATCGTGAAATGGGCATTTAAAGAGGAGGTCATTATATCTCTCCAAGTATGAAATAACGATTCTCCATCTTCCTGCTTAAAATTACGGATTTCTCCTAATTGTTCAAGTATCATATCAGGTGGACAAAATCTTCGGATGAAGTTTTGTTTTAATTCATCCTAATTCTTTGCATGTTCAGAAGAAGTTCCGTCGAATCATCTTTTGGCTACCCCAACTAGGGTTAGAGGTAATACTCGTAAGAAAGCGGAATCATTGGTGTTGAACAGACTAGCAACTTCGAGCACTTTTCCGATATGCTCGATTGCATTTTTAGTTGAGCTTTATGAGAAGGTAGTTTTATGTAACTCTCTTAAAAATTGTCCTTTGATTTCAAATGTAGCATTCTCGGGATTGCTTATTCTTTTGCGGGTGTTGTTAAGGGTAAGATATTGTTCAAGTGTGAGGGTCTCGATGTTAATTTCACCAACATCTTTAGATTCTGATTCGGATGACTCAGATTCATAAAAAGTATAGATGTTGTGAATTGGAGCAAGCGAAGTATCTCTTCTGGTCCGAAACTGTCTTTCAGGATTGGCGAACGGAGTAGCCATCCTAGAGTTACTACTTCTAGTTCTGATAAATAAAAGAGATTAAAACTAAAATGTTAGAGAAAGAATGGAAATAATTACAAGGAATCAAATTAATACTAATTTTTAGCTCCCCGACAACGGCGCCAAAAAACTTGATGCATATTTAATTTTAAAATATATTTAATTCAAGTTTTAAATTTATAAAACTCGCTTTACCTTTACAAACGCACTAACGGGCAGAGAACCCAGTAGTGAGTAGTGTAGAGATGGTAAATCTGAGGTCGTCCCAAGAGCTAAGTGTTAATTAGTTTTAATTTGAAAGTGACACATTTTTAAAGTAGTTTTAAGATTGATTTTGAGATTAACAAGAAAGTAAATATGCGAAAAGTAAAAAATAGAAGTAATCAGGGAGAGGAGCGTGCTAACCTAGCCATTACATTACTATCGTTATAACTATGTTTTCCTATGCAATGTTACATCATGGTCTCATTGGTGGTTTCTAAAGTTAACAGACCTGAATAGATATCTTGAGTCTTCCTTATAATTCTTGCGATCCCGAATTCCCCAAAAGTCACGAAGGTAGGCAACCAAGTCATAGTGATTAGTCCCAACTATCACAAGAACTAGTCTAATAACCTATATAGATTGTTAACCCTCTTTGAAAGAGTTCTTGTGCTTTTTAAGTATATTAAGTGATAGAGGCGGTAACAAGGTTAGTTCCTACACTAGGGTTGGAATAATCATCCTTCCCTAGTACCCTGCTAATCCTATGTCCAAGTGGTAATCTAATAACAAGATTAACATGATCTAAACCACCCGCAATACTACCAAAACCCAGGGTTACACGATAGTCAAAAGGATATCCAACGAAACCATAATTTAACAGAAAACAAGTATTATAATGATAGTAAATTCATGACTAGGCCAACACTTGAAGTGCTTAGCCACTTATGGCAACAACAAAGCAAGAATTAATAAAGATAATCATGGATGGAAAACTCATATTTCTTACAGAAGTTGTTTATGAACGATTAAATACAAAAGTATGTTTAAGTGTGATCTCCTTTGGACTTTTGGTAGATTCTTTGAGCTATGGAGGCCTTGGTCACCCCTTGGATCTGTGGTGGAATGGTTGATATCGAATTGTCTTAATGAGGCCTCTATTTATAAATTTTGAATAGTTTACGACGTAACCTTTTTGGGGTTTAAGTTGTAAACTGCTGACGTGCACTTTCCATCTTGTAGGCTTAAAGGATGTTACGATGTAATCAATTATCCACGTTACGCCATAATGCTGACTTAGAAAACTCATCCTTCCATAATAATAATTTTACGGCGCGTGTGGTTACGCCGTAATCTTGCTGGATGACGTGTCTTGCCTTGAATAGGTGACGGCGTAATAGTATCGTAGGGGTTACGCCGTAAAGTCTCGTAAGAATCCGTGTTTTATTCATTTTTACGTCCCTTTCCCGTGTTTCTTGTCATATACTTGCATTTTACCTGAAAATAATGAAATAACCGTAAAAGTATCGAATTCAAGTATTTAGAAGACAATTGCAAGTATTTTTATGGGAAATTGACCCTAAAAGTATCAAATATTTGATATCATCAAATATCCCCCACTTGACTTCTGCTAGCCCTCAAGTAGACCTGTTAGAATGGTTTATAAAAAGATTTCTCTGCTTTAACTCAAAGAAATGAATCTATAAAAGACTTATGATAGAAACATCAAAGTCGAACACCTCACGAAAAGGGGATCAAAAATCACTTAATTCTCAACTAGTCTAAGTGTTCATTTTCAGGGTGATCGCACATCTGCACAGTCATAGTATGTATTCTATCATAAGCTTGGAGAGTACACAAATCTGCACCAGTTAGAGTTAGGGTCTAAACAATTCTTAAAGGCAACATGGGTGACATAACACAGGTTTATTGGGTGATTTAAGGGTTGGGATAGACATGGGATACACATTTAATTGGTGTTAAGATAAAAACACAAAACAAATAGTCATATATAATCTAAGGTATCCATAACTGGCTATTGTCCATCCATAGTCCAAGTCTTCAAGTGCGAAAACTTGATCATATCTTCACAGTAGGTTAGCTAATAATGAGATCTTGTGAAGTGTGGTAACCCATTCTTCATAACATCGGATGGCTTATAGTTGTACCATCCTCAAAATCACTAGGTGGCTTATAGTTGCACCACCTTTATACTTAGTTGGTTTTATAACACGTAACCAACCTCAGGAGTTATCATATTAGGTGGCTTATAGTTGCACCACCTTTTTTTCTTTTTTCTTTTTATTATACTTCTGGACATAAATAACATATCTCCCTACTTAAGATTAAGAGTATCAAAAGTGACAATACCGGGGGGTCTTTTATGATCAAAATAATATGTCATCAATGAAAGTGCCAATCTTCGAACCATTTTCCTGAACCATGGACTTAGGTAGCCAGAATTTTCAACACAAGGAT
This sequence comes from Tanacetum coccineum, assembly GCA_026074375.1. Taxonomy (NCBI): domain Eukaryota; kingdom Viridiplantae; phylum Streptophyta; class Magnoliopsida; order Asterales; family Asteraceae; genus Tanacetum; species Tanacetum coccineum. Next base: position 39,080 of record BQNB010037506.1, read on the forward strand.
AAATATAAACTACAAGGTTGGCTAAGGCGAAATGGCGTAACGAAACATATAATATTGGGTGAAAACATATATTGGCTAAACAAGGGAGATCTATGGGTATCTTGCACTATTGATGAGTGCAACAAAATGGTTTTTAACACGGGAGGTTAACAAGTCAATGTAACTAGTCGATAAACACACGCATATAGGCTTATTTGGGTGAATTCCTAAATGTTTCCTTCTCGAACCATATATTCTTGCTAATCAATTAGGTCTTGAAATGATGTACAGGAAAAGTTCTAAAGTCTACAATACTACCGACACACTCAATATTTTTAGTGGATTTTTGTATAATGAGATGAAAATGGAACATTAGGCTTAAACCTCACCAAGTAATAATAATAGGTAATGTGCATTTGGCAAAGATTAATTCTAGTCTAGTAAGAAAAACATGTCAAAAATTTTAAAATCGACACCTTTTTTCAAAGAAAACTAGAAAATCGAAGGCAAGAATAGGTCAAGTGATAATTCTACTCCCATCCCCCCACTTGTTTTGTACAATGTTTCTATTGTACATTAAGGAAATGAAATAAAGAGGAAGAGTAGAATTAGAACAAGAAACTCCCTTGAGCATTGCTTCTGAACATATGAAATGTAATAAGCCGGTGGAGAAATCTAGAAAATCTCCATCGTGAGCAAAGCTCATATTCCCCTGTGATCACTAAAACAAACTAATAGCATAAAATCGCTCAAAGATAAATATACAAGTTATACAAACCTAACTCACTTTCATAGGAATCACGGTTGCATTTAGCATATGCAACAAGCCTTTTAAACCAATTGGTGGCCCAAGTGGACGAGTGAAGTCTCGTGAGGGTTTCCAGGGAACATACTCACAAAGTTCATTTAGATATACAAGGTTTAGCAATGTTTAAAACTTAATTTTAAGGTTTTTCTGAAAGAGTTTACGACGTAACTCTGGTGGTTACGCCGTAATCATGTGGTATATTTTTTTTAAAGATTTTTAATTATACGATTACGGCGTAACCATAATAAGGTTTATGCCATAATTGAATCGGTTATGGCGTAATTATGTTTGTTATGCTGTAACTGCTGCTAACTCAGCAAAGCTACTACGCAATTATGGGTCGAGTCGGTCTCGAAAGTTGCCTCTTAGCTGCTGGAACCTACAAAACAAAGTAAAACATGCAAACCAACTAATATGCTGAGAATGAAATTCATTGATAAAAAGATGGGTTGTCTCTCGACAAACACTTTTGTTTATTAACGAGTCTTTAAGTTAGACTCATGCCCACTATACGTTGCATGCCCTTTAATCCAATTAATAACTTCTTGATCATGCTTGTATTCTTCACCTAACTCAAGGCATCCTTGGTAGAACCCTTTTATCTTTTGGTAAGGATGATGGATTCCTCTGGATTTATATTCATCACTAATTTTTAAAATGGGTCCCATTGTATTATGTTGTCTTATTGTTAACTTACCAAATCTTTTTTCAGCACGGGGCATATTAAATATGGTTTTGTCATCTCTGATATTGAACCAAAGGACTCCTTTGACCCGATCTTCTATAATACCCACATGTTCTTTGAAAGGTTATCCAAATAGAACTTTGGTCAACCCTTTTTCCACAAATTCATTGATGTTTTCAAGAAAGATGAAATCAGTTAAGAACTCATGACCCCCGATGAACACATGCAAATTTTTAGCAAACCCCACCATATTGTTACCGTTGTATACAAGTTCATGTTTCATGATAGAGTTATAAGCTTTTCAAGACTTAATATTGAAAGGAGATTGTGGCTCAATGTAAGGATCAAAGTTTACAAACCCTATTTTGCAAGTGATTTGAAAGTTATAGGGGCTATGGAGATGGATTCTATTGCTACTGCTTAAGAACTCGGGTTGTTAGGATTTTATTTTATGTGACGACATTACAGAATTACCATAGTTTAACATACCACCATACGTAGGGACTATAATAGGCATTTTAGTAAACTTATGTATAGATGGTGGTATAAATACCCCTCTATTGCTTCCCTGGAGGGGTGAGACTTTTGTAATACTTTACTTTTCAATACATTTTACACATACTAGTTTCTCCCTCTACTCTCTCTCTTTAAATATGACTATCTTATGGTTTGATTCACCAAGACCACCGGATCAACGATTCTTTTATAATTTACAAGTGGTATCACGAGCCTAGGTTTCATTCTTGGGTCGGCTTACTTTTTTATGGTCTGGTTGGTCTTGATTGTATCTCAAATCTGTCATGTTTATATGTTGTTATTGTTTTCGTGATTTACACTTTATTTCGTGGGACTATTTTAAGGAAAAAAGGGTGAGTTGTGATTATTTGATAAACAGCTTCAATATCTTCTAGTGTATTTCAGTTTTATAGTTTATTCAAAGAAAGTTTAGGCTTTTTGGTGGATCTAGCTTATTTCTACCTTTCTGATGAGTTTTCTTTGTGTCCTTTTATGTTCCAAAACTGAGAAAGCTGCTCTACTCATGTTCACAGCTTATTATAGCTTTTTACAACTTATTTCGTAGCTTATTCTGCTTATTTCAAAGCTTATCTTAAAGTAGTTCTTGGCAGCGGTTTGGCGCTGAATAGTACTTTATGGGTTTTGCAAAAAGACGAAAAAAGTACAAAAAAGTACTGCCAACAGTTGGCCAGAGTGGTCCCAATTCTGACAGCGGTTTGACCGTGGCGGTTTAAATACAGGTGTAGCGGTTTATTATTTTTCTTGGTCCTTACTAAACGTCACTCTGCCCAAATGTGCACTTGGTAGCGGTTTGGTGGCTATGGCGGTTTGGGATGGCAGTTTGGTTACCGTGGCAGTTTGATGCCAGCGGTTTGGCAAACTTAAGACATCGATTTGGCAAACTGAGTCAACTCGGTATTTACCTAGTTGACCCGGGTAAACTCAATGTGTCGCAGCCCCAAGGAAGTAGGACTGACTCGAAGATAAACCCACATAAACAATAACAACAACATCAAACATTACAATATCAACAACATAACAGCCACAACAATCCCACAACATCAATACAAATCCAACTCCACAAACTATCTTATATATCCCTTTGTCACATTTTATCATCAACAAATCCAACAAAATCTATTCTATCCCATCGTCACATCTCATTAACAACAACTTAATCTCATATCTCCACAAAGACTCGAAACAGAAACATACAAACATATCAAGATCTCAGGCTATGGCTTTCGAGTTGTGAAATTAATTGCAAACAAACTCAAATCTAAATCTCATCACCGATTTATTTAAAGCCTTAAGCTTCTTGTTTATATTCGAATCTAAAGAGAGAGATATAACAATCATGTTATACTCTATCTTGTATTCGATCGATGAGATCTAACACACGAATGAGATATCATCATTGATCTGTGAAGAGATATACTCTTCGTTGATATACGAATTTAAAGAAGGGACAAAGACAAGTTTGTCTCATTCCTTCTTTATTTCATTCAAAAGTCACCCAAAAAAAAGAAAATAAAACCCAAACCTACCTTAGATCCTGATTAAGACCTTGAAGCTGAAAGGAGAATCACGAACAAAATCATGGGCTACTCGATTCATATCAGATGACAAAAGGGGTAATGGTTCATGTGTTATAGATAATGGGGATAAAAGGCATGAAGTATGAAATTCTTGATTGTTTGATAAAGGTGTGTAAGTGATCATGTCGTCTTCAAGGAGTGATGAAGGGAGACTAATATGCTATTTAGACTTGGTTTAAGAAAGTGAATTTGATTTTGTGTGACTGTTCTTGGGAGGAAAAAAGGAGGTGACTGAATGTCTGCTTAGGGTTAGGGTTAGAGTGAATAATATTAGGGGATTGATATGTTCTTATATCCCTAAATCCTAATCACTACTGTGTTGGATCGTGTATAAGGTTTTAGCAGACTTGGGCTTTAACACAATGAAATGGGCCGAGTCTTGTTGGCAGTCGGGCTTTAATACAAAAGAGATTGACTGGGAATGATAACATCTTATGGGCTTAAATTTCGTGTATGCTAAATGCATAGTATCACATAAGAATTTTGTTTATTATTTTGGTTTATGAAATGATTGTGGTAAATGGTACGAAATGACAGAGTAACAATATTTTTTAAGTGACGAGACCGAGATCAATTTAGTAAAGAATCATGAAAAAAGACTTGAATGGCTAGGTTTGGTATTAACTTTTTCTAAGTGACTACGGAGTTGATCAGGTATCACTTATTTGTGATTGAAGTTGGATTTCACAAGGGTGTGTACTTATTTTATCTTGAATTCGAGGTTGGTTGGATGCATGATTTCAATGATAACTGTTGAAGACTTGGGTTATTTAGTTACCAATAGTTGGGGTGGATGGTTGAAGACCTGGATAACTATCACTTAAAGGAGTTACGTTGTAGTACTCAGTGACACACGCATAAGACATTGTGGATAATCGCAAGAGGTGATGAAAGTCTCATACTTTGGGAGGGGTATTGAGTACTTAGAGATTTGCTTGGAGCACAGATTCTCTACATCGTTCTTCCAACATTAGTGCAAGCTTAAGTCACAAGAACGAGGAATTCCACTTCAGTTTCAAGTTTGGTATATCGGGTTTACTCCATCAGTGGTCACTTCATATAGCGTACAAAGGGGTCGGTAAAGATAGTCAAAGAGAGTTTATAAGTAGAGATTTGATTATCAGTTAATTCTCACGGGATACATTTGAGCTAATTTCATTCTTCTCATAAAATTTCAAGTATATGTGCGTACAATGTGTTGCTGGTTCTGAGGTATCAAAACCAGCAAGGGGGAAGGAGACATACATCTGAACGCACAACGAGTACATGTGACAAACTTAATACCTTCTTCTTATTTGAGGTCATCATGGGAAGACAAATGTCATGACCGTAGAGAAAATCAGTGTTCAACTCGTGGTTTTTGGTGTATTTTTCCAACCACATGGGGGAAGGGATGTAAGAAACACTTTCTGATAATAAAAGAGGTACACAATGGTATGATGATTCCTCTAGATAGTCAGTATCCGGCCGAAAGAAATGAGTTCATCCGGGACTTAGTTGACTTTGGTGTTATCATTTCGACTACTTGGAGGGTTTAATTGTTTACATCAGGGACTTAGTTGACTTGGATGTTACAAGAAACATCATCATTATCCTGAAGGAAGGAATGCGCACGTCCGGGACTTAATTGACTTTAATGTTATGATTTTGACTTCATGAATGGGATAGAGTGTATACTTCGGGTTTTTTAGACTTCATACAATGAGACTGGTAGCATCACTTCAACTACATGGGGGAAGAGATCTCTTGATACTTTTGGTATGCATTACTTGAGCTTCTAGTAGGGAGAAATATGAGAAGAATTATTCAAGCATGAGAAGATACATTGCTGATCTATTTGATTATCCCCCGAACGGATAATCACTATGCTTATTATTAAATAAGCAGTAACATTTGATGTGGGTATCCTACTAATTTTGATGTGCACTTAATTCTTCTAAGCTTGAAAGAAAGCTTTGAAACTGCTCAAGAGAGGATTGCTTGTTTGGGGGAAGCTTTGAAAGCTTAATAATGAAGAATATGTGGCATGAATTAGGGGAAGCTAATTCAAAAGCTTCTCCTTAACCAGAAGTGTATGGGGTTACTTAGTTCGTGCCTATTACATTATTTCTCCTACAAGTTACTATAAAGATGATTCATGTTGGAGTATAGACTTAAAGTTAAAAGCCACAGAAGACATCATCAGCAATGAAAGCTTCATGGAAGTTCTTGTTCTTAATCATTATGTACTTGTTAGGAAAATATTGTAAGTAGTTTCGTATATCGTCTCATGAGGGAAGATTTTTAGGACTTCATTTTATGTGACGACATTACAGAATTACCATAGTTTAACATGCCATCATACGTAGGGACTAGAATAGGCATTTTAGTAAACTTATGTATAGATTGTGGTATAAATACCCCTCTATTGCTTCCATGGAGGGGTGAGACTTTTGTAATAATTCACTTTTCAATACATTTTACACACACTAGTTTCTCCCTCTACTCTCTCTCTCTTTAAATATGACTATCTTATGGGTTGATTCACCAAGACCACCAGATCAACGATTCTTTTATATTTTACACGGGTTTAACAAGAAATTTAGTCGCCTCGTTAGTCAAGTCCCTGAAATCCAGGTTATCCCATATGTCATCCATCTCGACAAATTCATCCATACTGATGCTCGAATTACTGTTGGGATTACAGAACATTTCACTAGAATCATCATTAAGCCTAGCTGACCCTGGAGGTGAAAGGAACATTGTATCATAATTTTCCAAGTTAGGTGATAAGTCATTATCGTTTGGGAAAATTCCTAAATCATCATCACTTAAAAGCAACTCTTCTAGGTCTTTATGCTCATTAAACTTGTTGACTTCTGACAAATTATTTATAACACAAACCAGTGAAATAACGGCTGAGGATTCTCTTTCATTGATGTCGAAAGTAATATGTTCAGTCCCTACTTCTAAAGATATATTTTTACCGAAAACATCAATCCTGGCGTGAGTAGTAGCAAGCATAGGTCTCCCTAGGATTATTGGGACTTTATCATCCTCAACTATATCAAGAATGATGAAATCGACAGAAAATATAAATTTATTAATTTTTACCATCACATTTTTAACTATTCCCTTCGGCGATTGCATGGATCTATCAGTCATTTCTATAACCATATTGATTGGTTTAGGATTCCTAAGTCCCAATCATTTAAACAAGGAAAAAGGCATAATACTGATGCTTGCCCCCAGATCGGCTAATGTATTGCTTACTGTGGTGGTACCAATAGCGCAAGGCAGAATGAAACTTCCTGGGTCTTTTTCCTTAGGTGGAAGTTTATTTTGAAGGATAGCAGAGCATCAAGCATTTAATTTAACTGCAGATACTTCCTCGTTTTTTAATTCACGAGATACCAGTTTTTATAGATGTTGGGTATGTTCTGTATTTACTGATGTGGTATGGATAGATTCCCCTTCACCGTTTTCTTTAAGAGTGCGTCTTTTTACCTTTTTTGCGAAAGTCTCCACCTTTAGAGTAGGTTTTTCACTAGCAGGTTCAAGTTTAATGACACATTCTTGGTTAGTGAGATTATGTGTGGAGATTAATTAAACAAGGTGATTTACATTTTCCTCAAGTCTCTTTATTGAAGAATCATGATTTTTGAGGTTTATTTCAGTATTTATCATGATTTTTTTCATCCATTCGTTCATAACATCTTGTCTCTTGCAAGATTCCTTCAGATAGTGTTCAAATGTGTCCTTGAGGTTAGTTGGGTGAATGTTTGATTTAGGAGAGGACCTGTTGTAACGGATCTCACTAGTCCTTATACTTTTGATTTCTTCATGGAGGATTTTCCTTTCTCCGTTTGTATTAGTTTTGCGAACATGTACTCTGAGCTCATCCATTTCATGGTTTAGGACCTTGAGTTTTTCAGCAATAATACAAAATGGAGTTGGAGTATTTTTGCTTTCCTCATTGTGCCATTTATGGGAGTGATCAACTAATTCTTGAATTGATTTCAATGCTTCCGAAGCTGTAAGCCCATGAATAAGACCATTAGAATCAACAATTTGTCGAGTCTGACCCTTCAGCCCGTTATAAAAGGTATTTACTTTTTGATGATCGTTAAGATTGTGAAATAGGCATTTAAAGAGGAGGTCATTATTCACTTCCAAGTGTGAAATAATAATTCTCCATCTTCCTGCTTAAAATTACGGATTTCTCCTAATTGTTCAAGTATCATATCAGGTGGACAAAATCTTCGGATGAAGTTTTGTTTTATTTTGTCCAAATTCTTTGCATGTTCAGAAGATGTTCTGTCGAACCATATTTTGGCTACCCCAACTACGGTTAAAGGGAATACTCATAAAAGAGCGGAATCATTTTTGTTGAACAGACTAGCAACTTCGAGCACTTTTCCGATATGCTTGATTGCATTTTTAGTTGAGCTTGCTGAAAAGGTAGTTTTACATAACTCTCTTAAAAATTGTCCTTTGATTTCAAATGTAGCATTCTCGGGATTGCTTATTCTTCTGCGGGTGTTGTTAAGGGTAAGATATTGTTCAAGTGTGAGGGTCTCGATGTTAATTTCACCAACATCTTCAGATTCTGATTCGGATGACTCAAATTCATAAAAAGTATAGATGTTGTGGATTAGAGCAGGCGAAGTATCTCTTCTGGTCCGAAATTGTCTTTCAGGATTGGCAAACGGAGTAGCCATCCTGGAGTTACTACTTCTAGTTCTCATAAATAAAAGAGATTAAAACTAAAATGTTAGAGAAAGAATGGAAATAATTACAAGGAATCAAACTAATACTAAACTTTAGCTCCCCGGCAACGGCACAAAAAACTTGATGCGTATTTAATTTTAAAATATATTTTATTCAAGTTTTAAATTTATAAAACTCGCTTTACCTTTACAAACACACTAACGGGCAGAGAACCCGGTCGCGAGTAGTGTAGAGATGGTAAATCCGAGGTCGTCCCAAGAGCTAAGTTTTAATTAGTTTTAATTTGAAAGTGTCACGTTTTTAAAGTAGTTTTAAGATTGATTTTAAGATTAACAAGAAAGTAAATATGCGAAAAATAAAAGAGATAGAAGTAATCAGGGAGAGGAGCGTGCTATTCTAACCATTACATTACTATCATTATAACTATGTTTTCCTGTGTAATGTTACATCATGGTTTCATTGGTGGTTTCTAAAGTCGACAGACCTGAATAGATATCTTGAGTCTGCCTTATAATTCCTGCGATCCCGAATCCCCCGTAAGTCACGAAGGTAGGGCAACCAAGTCATAGTGATTAATCCCAACTATCCCAAGAACTAGTCTAATAACCTAAACATATTATTAACCCTCTCTGAAAGAGTTCATGTGCTTTTTAAGTATATTAAGTGATAGAGGCGGTAACAAGGTTAGTTCCTACACTAGGGTTAAGAAAATCATCCTTCCCTAGTACCCTGCTAATCCGATGTTCAAGTGGTAATCTAATAACAGGATTAACATAATCTAAACTACCTGCAATACTACCAAAACCCAGGGTTGCACGATAGTTAAAAGGATATCCAACGAAACCATGATTTAAAAGGAAACAAGTATTATAATGATAGTAAATTCATGACTAGGCCAGCACTTGAAGTGCTTAGCCGCTCATGGCAACAACAAAGCAAGAATTAATAAAGATAGTCATGGATGGAAAACTCATAATTCTTACAGAAGTTGTTTATAAACGATTAAATACAAAAATAAGTTTAAGTGTGATCTCCCTTGGACTTCTGGTGGAATTCTTCAAGCTATGGAGGCCTTGGTTACCCCTTGGATCTGTGGTGGAATGGTTGATATTGAATTATCTAAATGAGGCCTCTATTTATAGATTTTGATTAGTTTACGGCGTAACCTTTTAGTGGTTTACGCCGTAACTGCTGACGTGAACTTTCCATCTTGTAGGCTTAAAGGTTGTTACGGCATAATCAATTGTCCACCTTACGACGTAATGCTGACTCAGAAAACTCATCCTTCCATAATAATAATGTTGCAGCATAAACCTTGCGTGTGGTTATGTCGTAATCTTGCTAGACGACGTATCTTGCCTTGAATAAGTTACGGCGTAACATTATCGTAGGGGTTACGCCTTACATCATCAAGCCATTACTATAATCACACCTAACTAACACTACTAGGAAAGATCACCAAGATCCAACTATACTTACAACTATCACCATGATCTAACTACTACACAACTTTACTTACAAATGATTTACAAGTTATGATATGGATGCAATAAGATTGCAACAACACACAAAGGTGTAATACTTCTTCGCTTGATAATGGAAGTATTCTTCTCTTGCACTTGAGGAATTGAGCTTGGATCACTTGGAAACAAAGCTTTATGATTAGATGATCAAAGGATTTTAATGAGATGTGTGGGCTGTTTTAGAACAGAAAGAAAGAGTGCAAAAGGTGAGAAAATAGTGGGGAAAAGTCCAGTATTTATAGGACAAACTGGAAGAGCGTCTACCTATGGGCGGTCTCCTTAAATAGGTGGGTGGTCCACTTAAAATTAAGGGGGGCGCCCATGTATTTAAGGGGGCCGCCCTAGACTAGGCGCTCCCCAGTTTGTCTTTTGTGTAGGGGGGATTTTCTGAAACTTTTCTAGTCGTTTTAGGTTCGAAAATTTGATATTCAAGATGTTTATTTTTAATAAAATATTTTTTTTATTGTAGAAAATGTTTTGTATAGTTTATAAAAAT